>SJYF01000723.1:2133030-2144528 GCA_006410515.1 Procapra przewalskii | reverse complement strand
GTCCGGCTCCGCGCGCCATCGCCGCGGGGGCGCCGCACGTCACGCACGGCGCGCAGGGGGCGGTGCGCTGTGGCCCCGCTCGGGATCCGTCCGCGCCGCGCGATTGGCGCAGCAGTGAATGGGGGGCGGTTCACGTGGCGAAGGTTTGCCCGAAAAAGAAAGCCCAGCTCAGGGCCCGGCCCGCGCGGTCTGCGGCGGCCCCGGGCGGACGGGGCGTGGGTCGGGCGCGGCGCCGCCTGGGGCCGGGAGCGAGGCGCCCGGCCTCCCGTTACCCGCCCCGCCTGGGCATCCCTGCCGCGGCGCGCGGGGTTGGCCCGAGGCCGTCCCGCCCGGCCGCCGGCTGCCTCGAGACGCTGCGCCAGCGTGGATCTTATCAGGGATTTCTAAGAAGGGACTTCTTGGTCCTCGAACACTGCACTCGTGGAGGACGAGCCGCGCGTTGCTCCTGCACACACTGTCCTCAGACACACCCGCCTCCCCACGCCCAGCCCTCCAGCCGGGCGGACCTCTCCAGCCACCTTCCCTGCGTCCTTCCGATTCACACTGTATCTTTGTTCCCGCAGCTCTGTGGGTACGAGCGAGCATGTGTAGCGTAAACAGCTCAGGAACCGTTTGAAACGTGCATGACTGCAGAATGAACCGTGAATTCGGCTACCTTGTTCTCTGCTACTAGTTTCTAAGCTAAAAACAGAAAGAAAAAGAAAGCTATACTCAGTGTCCAACCTTCTAACACTAGCAGCATTTATAGGATGTTGAAGAAATGGTAGATGGTGTTAATACGCTTTTTCTTTACATTCCATGTAGAAACTCATCAGTTAGTACCTCTAATCTGAGTCTTTGTGTTTTAACATCATCCATCCATAGAAGTGCCGTGGATTTCTAAAGACAGTTTTTGAGAACTGGGTTCTCTATGTTGGATTTTGAATTTTATGCACTTCTTCTTAAAACAGCTAAGGTAACAAAAAGCTGATGAAATGACCACATAACAAATATTTGTATAAATTATTATTATTTAGTCACCAGTGTGTTGGAGGTTGTTGTTGTTGTGTGTTTTTTTTTTTTTTTAATGAAACTGCCAGACAGCACAGTAGTTCCCTCGGCCTGATAAGTTCCCGTCATTTAAACAAATGAACCCAAGAATTAGGGACAGAAAATAAGCATGCTTGGGTAAACCTTGGATCTTTCTTCATTGCTAAGATGACCAAATGATGAAATATACACAATCTAAAGTGCCATCTTACAGGAGAAATATCATCTCTGCAGTTAAATAGTGGTCCCTCTTGGTATTCTTTGGATATCAGCACTTTCTTCGGCACTTGTGAATTGTGCCAGATACAGTTCATTACCCACCTTCCCACAGGCTCCCTAGGTAGGTGATCCACATCTAAAAATAAAATACTCATTATACAGTGAACACAGGATTCCAACAGTGGTCTTGAGAAAAATGCAGAACCATGAATTAGAGACTCAAAAATCAGCCAAAGGGGTTTCCAGTAAGACCATAAGCCACAAATGCCAAGTTCCCCAAATTCAGCAACAGCCTCATAATTCACAATGATGTCCATAAAGCACAAATCTAGCAAGGTACAGATGTTCAATTTTTTGACATAATGATTTCAATATTTTCTAACTTGCTTTGCACTTCTCTGTTTCCTCATCTAGACTAAAATCTGATTTAAAAAGCACATAAATGGTGTGTTGTTGTTCAGTCACTCAGTCATGTTCAACTCTTGCGACCCTGTGGACTGCAGCATGCCAGGCTTCCTTGTCCTTCACTAGCTCCTGGAGCTTGCCCAGACTCATCCATTGAGTCAATGATGCCATCCAACGATCTCATCCTCTGCCATCCCCTTCTCCTCCTACCTTCAAACTTTCCCAGCATCAGGGTCTTTTCCAATGAGTCGGGTCTTCACGTACACAAAAGTGCCATGGATTTCTTAAGACAGGTTTTGAGAATCAGCTTCTCAAGTGTCTTCTTCCCCAGCACCACAATTCAAAAGCATCAATTCTTGGGCGCTCAGCTTTCTTTATGGTCCAATTCTAACATCCATACGTGACTATCAGACAAACCATAGCTTTGACTGAACAGACGTTTGTTGGCAAAGTGATGTCTCTGCTTTTTAATACGCTGTCAAAGTTCGTCATAGCTTTTCTTCCAAGGAGCAAGCATCTTTTAATTTCATGGCTACAGTCACTATCCACGGTGATTTTGGAGCCCAAGAAAATAAAGTCTGTCACTGTTTCCATTTTTTCCCCATCTGTTTGCCATGAAGTGATGGGACTGGATGCCATTATCTTAGTTTTTTGAATTTTGTTTTGTCCCCCTCCATTTCCTGGCTCCTAGGGCCCCGTCAGTTCCTAGGTCAGCAGCCTTAGCTGCATACCTGTAGACTCAATGGGAGTATGCGTTTCTTAATGTAGAGAAAATAACCTATTTTCGATAAAGATTGGGCCTGAAGGTTTAGAGCACCTGGGTCAAGGGAAATACTACACAGGTCAAGTCCTCTGGACAAGTGTGCGGTGATGCTAGGCTAGGAGCAGGCAGGAGACTAGGGAGGGTGGGGTCATGTAGGTGCCGGCCAGGGTCTCCAAGAGCCTGCGCGTTGGGGGTGGGGCAGCTTCCCGAGTGCGGCCTGGGAAGCGGAGAGGAAGCAACTGCACAGCTGGACGGTCTGGCTAAGGCACTTCTGGGGAGGGACCCAGAAGTGAGGACTCAAGGGCCTCCTCAGAGGTCTGCATCAGGAGGCAGAACTCTCCTGTGCGGTAGGATTTCACAGCTGGAGGCAAGTGCCCTGAACCAAAGACTTCAGGAACAGCCAGAGGCCCCAGGAGCCAGACAAATAAGCCCAGCACGAGGTCCAGCCAGAGACTGGCCCCACCGCAGACACCAGCAGGGATCTGCGGCAGGGCAGGCTCTGAGACCCCTGCCCTGCACACACATGCCCCCTCCCCGGAACTCCCTCAAGGTCAGGGCTTCCTCACTCCCCATGTCTTCTTTTCCTTTATTTATTTGCAAAGGTGAGGAAGACGGTTCCTCAGATTTTCTAGGTGTTTCACCGCAGGAAACTGAGGAAAAAACTTTCCCCCAAAGAGCTGTACTAGAGCCCTCTCTGTTAAGCTGAAGTCATTAACTGTCTTTCTCATTTAAAAAAGGAATGGTGTTAACCGAAATCAGATAAAGGTATTCAGTGAGGAAGACTCCTAAAGGCACACCCCACCCAAGAGGCAGCCTGGGCTGAATGAGGGCCTCACATGGAGTGTGGGGGGTCTCTGTTTCCTTCTGCATGGAGGGTATCCCCCCAGACAAGCATCTGCAGACCCCTCAGTGGCTTGGTTTCCTTGTGAGCCTTTCTACTAGTTCATGTTAGAAGTTTCTCCTCAGTGATTCTAGACAGATGATGAAAAATTTGCTCAAAAGTGCCACATCATCCAACTTCCTTTCTGTTTTCATTAGTGTGATTCATCTCTACCTACATTACTGAACACTTTCTCACAAATTGCAACACTGTTCCCACACATGTTACATTTTTTTCCTGTTCCTAATACATTGAATGCCTGTTACAGGTATAATATTTCATATAATTTGCAGCAATTTCTTGGAAACCCTTGGTAAATACCTCAATTGTTTGTTGGCAGCAAGCCTTGAACAACTGACAGAGTCCCCTGTAAGGGCTTCTTTAAAGACATAGCTACTAGACTCCTGCCTCAAACAGGGGGCAATGCAAAAAGTGGTCATAATTTTTAAAATCTTTAGAAATGCCTCTTTTAAGAAACAGCAAATGCAGAGGAGGGAGTTATAATCTGTGCTTTCAGAAGGCTCTGTTCATTGCCTGCAAAGAAGAAAATCTATAATGACCACTTTACTAATATTACCACTTAACCTCTATTAGCCCAATAAAACTTTGCTATATTATTAATGCTGCTATTAAACTGACATTTAAGGTCCTCATTAGCTAATGAATTTTGCTCCCTGTTTCCCTTGTATTTGCAGCATTTCCAGGCAGATGCAGGAAAGGGCAACCCATACGCCTTATGTTCTGGCTTCCACACGCTAATGGGTGCGACGCTGGATGTGCTAGAATGTACTTTATGCTTCCTTGTTCTGCTTATCAGCTCCGTCCATTCTTCTGTCAGACACTGAGTCAGTGTGTGTGTGTTTCTCACACAAGTGCAAGTGTTTGTGTGTATGGGAGAGAGACGAGGAACTGAGCGCCTCTCTGCGTGCTGTCCGGACGGGGTGTAATCTTACTAACCAGAGAATGCTGGCGCCCGCCAGCACCAGGAAACTGCTGGAATGTTCTCTGGGAGATAACCTCACTGCAGAGGCTGGCAACAGTTTGCTCCTACTCTAGGACTTAATCCTTGTGTAGCAGAGCAGTTTGCCTTTCCCATTCATGGCCAAGTAATGCCATTAATCTTTAAAGCCGTGCTGGAGTTTCCACAGCTGGAGAGTTTGCACAAAGACAAAGCTTCCATTTCTCAAGAGGGAAGGAGTACCTCCCCACCCCCAGACACTGGTCAGCTGGCCTGCCGCCTTGCCACCTGAGGGCCGCACACAGTGGTGGTCAGGCCTGGGAGTCTCGTGGAAATGTTCCAGAAGTGCAGCTCAAACTCTCTTTGCTTTACTCGAGGCCTAATGAAGCATAAAATTGCCTGGGGTGGTGGAGTGGAATTCAAGCTGCAGAAGAAGGTTTAAGCTTCAAACTGGGGCAGCAGAAATTCAGATCCACAAACACATAAAGGGCAAGGCAAGGATAAGAAAACTTTAACACCATAAAACTGGATAAATGACCTCACTGCATTGATCATTTATTATTTGTACCCCTTGTTGTCATGCTATCATGCTTTGCTCAGGCTAGGGTCATAAAGACTTCTATCACCCAGTGATGGGTGATAACATTGTTATCAACCATGGTCATAAGGCCTCTACCGGAGTTTAAAATAAACGCAGTGGGATGAGCCATTCTGCTGGGGAGTCTGGAGAAAGAGGCTCTGAAACTGGCTGGGAGAGCCAAGTCCTGCAACCCGTTTGGACGGCAGTTTCATCACAGTTGCAAATTACTAGTGAATTTACTTTTGACTCAGCACTCTCACTTCTGAGAATTTTTCTTCCAGTCATACCAGTACAGAATGACACTTGTACTGGATTATTCTCTGTCACCTGTGTGTGATAGTAAACGATTAGACCTGTGTCCATTCAGAGGGGAGTGAGGAAGTAAACAACTCTGTATCCATCAGAGAATGAGATATTCTGCAGATGTAAAACAGGGCGAGGAAACTCTCTTCCTTCTTAGATTGAGAGACTGCCATTCCGTCAGGACAAAAAGCAGAAGAGAATAAGAATTTTGCTCAGGTCTTTACAACAAAACTCTAGAAGAGTACACACGAAATGAAATGAAACCTGGGGTGGGTGGTGGGGCTGGTTGAAAGGAGAGACCTAAGCCAGGAGTTCCCAATGGGTACTTTTAAATACCCTTCTGATTTTTTAGTGTGTGACTCTATTATCTACCCACCTCTCCAAAAAAAGTACCCGTTTCCTACAGGTTGAAGCCCTAAAATGCTATTATCAGAGCATTGACCATTAAGACCATAGATTCTCCCTGACAACTTATTTGCTTCCACTGCTCCTGTTTAATAGAAGTGGAAACTGGCGCCAGTTAGCTGCATGGTGAGAGCTGCCACCAAACGAGGCAGTCTGCCTTCTGGGCCAGAATGCAGCAGACTGTAAGCAAGAATCCCCCAAATATCTTCTTTCAAGCTTTGTCTCTTGCTCCTTAGGAACTGGTTAAAGTGAGATCTGATTTCTGAGGTCTAATTACTTTTACTTTCCAGTTTCCTTAGCATATCATTTTAAGTGTTCTTCCAGCTGTGGAAATATTAAGAGCCTTCTCAAACCATCAAAATGGACATGCCTGTACTCATTCCAGTATTCTTGCTTGGAGAATCCCAAGGACAGGGGGAGCCTGGCGGGCTGCCGTCTATGGTGTCGCACAGAAGTGACTTAGCAGCAGCAGCACTCATTTCAAAATCTCTTTCTCCATTTGTTTTGTACTGGCTCCTTCTTGGACTTAATTTTTGGATCTCCCATAATTTTAGGAGCTCTGGCCGCATCTTTTCCTCACACTTAAAAGAAAAATCCATCTTTCAAAACTCTTGGACTCTTGGAGCACTACACACGACAGCCTGGAGCAGTGCTAGAACTTTGGGACAATGGCGCCCTCTTACGGTGTGTAGTTATTTCTGTCACCAGAAGGCCTGTACTCGGACTCAAAGGAGAATCATGTTGGATATTTAATTTTATGGTTCCACTTTATCAGCATTTGCCAAAGTGATATCCTGGTCTTGGATTTGTGACTAACTAGCTGATGATACTGTAAAAATGAGGGGAATTGAGCTAAACAGTCAGCTAGAACCTACCCCTTCCTTATATTTTGAAATCGAGTGAGACACTCTGGGTGAGTTTTAGTACTCACTTCCCCTTCATGACTCTGATACCCAAATAGTTTTGAGAGCCATGGATATCTGCTTTCTTGTGGAAAATTGGCTGATTTCCTCAATATATGAAAAGTGTCAGCCAGTGTAAATTGATTGTATATGGGAGCAGATTCCTCCTGCAACTGCTCAGATTCACAGCTGCAAAGGGGTCCACATTGGAGAGGCTGTCTGCAGACCCCAGAGCTCCAAATGTCTTCTTTGCTATTTTTCTCAAAAAGCCGCCTTTAATCCTTCTCATTAAACTGTTGGTGGTGTGGACAACTGCACACAGCATTTGCTTTGGTTTTGCTCCCTGCAAGGAGGGCACCAGTTTGGACCCACACCTAAATTCAGAGGGTGCCCTGCACATGTGCCCTCCTGCCTAGCAAACACAAGAAAAATCTCATCACTAACATGCTTTACAAACTAAAATGCTATCACATCACTAACGTGCTATCACAAACTAAAAGTGGCCCTGGACACAGCTGGCCCTGATGCCGAACATTTCAGTGATGCTGAAGCGAACAGAAGGAAATTAACTGAACTGGTATAATTGGTTTCTGCTCTTTATATTCTGGGTTTTAAGACATTTTCCAATCACTGTTTTATTTGCTTTAGTGAGAAATGAGCATTTATGTCACTGCAAAACATTCTTTATTTCTAAATATTTCATAGTAATGAAGCCAAGTTACAAGTGAGTGAACATCAGAAGGATGAGAAGCTGTGTTACTTCGGCTCAGACATGGGGACTGTGCATGGCACCTGGAACACAGGCCAGGCCCAAACCACCTCTGCTTTACTCCTTGGTCAGATTTTGTGCCGTCAAGAGAGCAAAACTGGCAGAGACTCACAGATCCCACCGAGAGCTCTGATCCCCCATCACTACACCTGTGCCATCAGAGTCTAGTCAGAGGATAGAAACCTTGCCAGTCATTTGAACAGAAAGATTTTAAATTTTATTGAGATCTAATTGATTTACAATAAACTGCACATATTTCAAATGTATAATTTGTTAATTTTTTATACAAGTATGCATCTGTGAAAACACCGCCACTGCTATAAGCTGAATGTTTGTGCCCCCCTCCCAGTTCTTATGCTGAAATCCTACCCTCTGAGGTGAAGGCATCAGGAAGTAGGGCCCTTGGCATGGAGACCCCTCATGAATGAGGCTAGCGTCTTTATAAAAGGACCCGTACAGTTCTCTAGCCCTTCCCACCATATGAGGACGCAAGACGTCTGAAACCTGGAAAGGGACCCTCATCCAACTGTGCTGACACCCTCATCTCAGGCTGCCAGATTTCAGAACTGTGCGAAATACATTTCTGTTGTTTATAAGTCACCTAGTCTGTTATATTTTGCTACATCAGCTTGAACAGACTGAGAGAACCATGATCAATAAAGTGAACTCAGCTGTCATTCCCAAGAGTTACTCCTTCCCTGCCCCAACCTCCATCTCAGGGGCACTGATCACTATAGATTAGTGTGCATTTTCTATAGTTTTGCATAAATGGAATTATAGAGTATCTACTTTTAAAAATCTGGCTTCTTTCATGTACATTATTTTGGAGTCCATTCATGTTGTTGCATGTATCAAGAGTTCATTCCACTTTACTGCTGAGTAGCTCTGAATTCTATGAACATACCAGCATTCACCTATTGATGGACATTTGTATTGATTTCGACTTAGGCTGTTACATGCAAAGCTTCTATGAACATTCATGTGGAAGTCTTCATAGGAACACATGCTTTCATTCTCAGGCAAAAACTTAGAAGAGGAATGACTGGATTGTAGAGTAGTGTGATTTAACTTTTGAAAGTGAAAATTGCTCAGTCGTGTTCAACTCTTTGTGACCCCATGGACTGTTGCCTGACAGGCTCCTCTGTCCATGGCATTCTCCAGGCAAGAATACTGGAGTGGGTAGCCATTCCCTTGTCCAGGTCTCATGCATCACAGGCAGATTCTTTACCATCTGAGCCACCAGGTAAGCCCTCAACTTAGGAACTGCCAAATGTTTTCTCGTTTTTTTTTTTTTCTTTCTTCTAGCAGTGAATTTCAGCTCTTTCACATCTTCATCAACACTTGCAATAGTGAGTCATTTTTAATAACCTTTTTAATAAGTATGTGGTAGAACCTCATGGTGGTTTTAACTGCTTTTTCCTAATGACTAATGATGCTGAGGACCTTCTCATGGATACCTATCTGTATATCATTTTGGTGACTGTTTAATGCTTTTGTTCACTTTTTAAAAAATAGAAGAGAATATGTGTGTGTCTGTGTGTTATATATATATATATACTTTGCAGTACAGCAGAAACTGCCACAGAATTGTAAATCAACTATACTTCAATTTTTTCAAAAAAGGTAGGAAATCCTGTCACACATGGATCATCCTGCTGCAACACGCATGAACCTTGAGGGCATTATGTAAAGTGAAATGAGTCGATCACAAAAGGACAAAAACTGTGTGATTCCACTTATATGAGGTTAAAGCAGTCAAATTCAAAGAGACTGAAAGTAGACTGCTAGGTGCCAGAGAGGAAGGGGGAATAGTTGTTTAATCTGTAAGTTTTCTGTTTTGAAAGGTGAACCTAGAGAGCTGCTGTATAAAAATGTCAATATTCTTAATGCTGCTGAACTGCACACTTAAAAACAGTCCAGTCACTCAGTCGTGTCCAACTCTTTGCAACCCCATGGACTGCAGCACTCCAGGCCTCCATGTCCATCACCAACTCACGGAGTTTACTCAAACTCATGTCCATTGAGTCACTGATGCCATCCAACCATCTCATCCTCTGTCACCCCCTTCTCCTCCTGCCTTTAATCTTTCCCAGTATCAGGGTCTTTCCCAGTGAGAAAGCTCTTCACATCATGTGGTCAAAGCATTGGAGCTTCAGCTTCAGCATCAGTCCTTCCAATGAGCAACCCAGGGCTGATCTCCTTTAGGATGGACTGGCTGGATCTCCTTGCAGTCCAAGGGACTCTCAAGAGTCTTGTCTCCTGGATCTTAAATTCTAATGAGCCTGGGTATATGACTGGGGCATAAATAAATTTCACTTGATTGTCTCTGCACGTTGATTAAAGGTGAGCCTAGGGAACTATGTTAAAAAGAACTATGATAATATGTAAGAACTTCATAATATATGTAAGAAAGACTGCCAAAAAAAAAAAAAGTCTTCTCCAACACCACAGTTCAAAAGTATCAATTCTTTGGTGCTCAGCTTTCTTTGCAGTCAAACTCTCACATCCATACATGACTACTGGAAAAACCATAGCTTTGACTAGATGGACCTTTGTTGGCAAAGTAATGTCTCTGCTTTTTAATAGGTCTGTCTAGGTTGGTCATAGTTTTTCTTCCAAAGAGTAAGCATCTTTTAATTTCATGACTGCAGTCACCATTCGCAGTGATTTTGGAGCCCAGAAAATAAAGTCTCTCACTGTTCCCATTGTTTTCCTATCTATTTGCCATGAAGTGATGGGACTGGATGCCATGATCTTTTCAATTTTCTGAATGATGAGTTTTAAGTCAACTTTTTCACTCTCCTCTTTCACTTTCATCAGAGGCTCTTTAGTTCTTCGCTTTCTGCCATAAGGGTGGTGGCATCTGCATATCTGAGGTTATTGACATTTCTCCCGGTAATCTTGATTCCAGCTTGTACTTCATCCAGCCTAGTATTTTGCATGATGTACTTTGCATAGAAGTTAAATAAGTAGGGTGACCATATACAGCCTTGACATATGCCTTTCTCAATTTGGAACCAGTCTGTTGTTCCATGTCCAGTTCTAACTTGCTTCTTGACCTGCATGGGGATTTCTCAGGAGGCAGGGCATGTGGTCTGGTATTCCCATCTCTTTAAGAATTTTCCAGTTTGTTGTGATCCACACAATCAAAAGTTTTGGCACAGTCAATAAAGCAGATGTTTTTCTGGAACTCTCTTGCCTTTTCAATGATCCAGTAGATGCTGGCAATTTGATCTGTGGTTCCTCTGCCTTTGTTAAATCCAGCTTGAATATCTGGAAGTTCATAGTTCATGTACTGTTCAAGCCTGGTTTGGAGAATTTTGAGCATTACTTTGCTAATGTGTAAAATGAGTGCAACTGTGTGGTACTTTGAGCATTCTTTGGCATTGCCTTTCTTTGGGATTGGAATGAAAACTGGACCTTTTCCAGTCCCATGGCCACTGCTGAGTTTTCCCAATTTGCTGGCATTTTGAGTGCAGCACTTTCTCAGCATCTTCCTTCAGGATTTGAAATAGCTCAACTGGAATTCTATCACCACCACTACCTTTTTTCCTAGTGATCCTTCCTAAGGCCCATTTGACTTCATATTCCAGGATGTCTGGCTCTAGGTGAGTGATCACACCATCGTGGTTATCTGGGTCATGAAGATCTTTTTTGCACAGTTCTTCTGCGTATTCTTGCCACCTCTTCTTAATATCTTCTGCTTCTGTTAGGTTCATACCATTTCTGTCCTTTATTGAGCCCATCTTTGCATTAAATGTTCCCTTGGTATCTCTCATTTCCTTGAGGAGAACTCTAGCCTTTCCCATTTTATTGTTTTCTTCTATTTCTTTGCATTGATCACTGAGGAAGGCTATGTTATCTCTCCTTGCTATTCTTTAGAGCTCTGCATTCAAATGGGTATATCTTTCCTTTTCTCCTTTGCCTTTTGCTTCTCTTGTTTTCTCAGCTATTTGTAAGTCCTCCTCAGACAACCATGTTGCCTTTTGGCATCTTTTTCTTGGGGATGGTCTTGATCACTGCCTCCTATACAATGTCTTGGTTACTGTAGCTTTGCAAGTCTTTAAATCCGGTAACATGAGACCTCCAACTTACTTCTTTTTTGATGTTGACTATTCTGATATTCTGAATACTTCACATCCTTTGTGAATTTTATTTATTTATTTATTTATTTTTTTTAAATTTTTTTATTTTATTATTTTTTTTTTACATGATAGTATACATGTTTTTATGCCATTCTCCCAAACCAACCCACCCTCTCCCTCTCCCTCAGAGGCCAAAAGTC
>SJYF01000723.1:2122674-2132768 GCA_006410515.1 Procapra przewalskii | reverse complement strand
TAAAAAATTACAAATAGAACTGCCTTATGACCCAGCAATCGCCCTGCTGGGCATACACACCGAGGAAACCAGAACTGAAAGAGACACATGTACTCCAATGTTTATCGCAGCCTTTGTGAATTTTAGAATTGCCTTGTCAATTTCTATGAAAATGCCTGCTGAAATTCTGATTGATACTGCATAGAATCTTAAGATCAATTTGGGGAAAAATGTTGTCTTAACAATATGAAATCTTGCAACTCATAAATAAATAGGTATATTGTTTATATATCTTTGTAAATACAATCTATTTATTTATGCTTTTTTTAATTTCCCTCAGCAAAGATTTATAGTTTTCAATACACAGATCTTTTACATATTTTTCAGGTTTAAATATTTCTTGTGTTTGGTGATAATGAGAAAATCATTTTAAGGTTTCAGTTTCCTGTTGTTTATGTTCGGAGAAGGCAATGGCACCCCGCTCCAGTACTCTTGCCTGGAAAATCCCATGGATGGAGGGCCTGGTGGGCTGCAGTCCATGGGGTCGCTAAGAGTTAGACACAACTGAGCAACTTCACTTTCACTTTTATGCATTGGAGAAGGAAATGACAACCCACTCATGTTCTTGCCTGGAGAATCCCAGGGACTGGGGAGCCTGGTGGGCTGCCATCTATGGGGTCACACAGAGTCAGACACGACTGAAGTGACTTAGCAGCAGCATTCAGAAATGCAATTGAAATCCGCATACTGACCAGTCACATAACCTTGCTAAATTCAAAGGTTCAGATACTATTTTGTAAATTGTATCAGATTTTCTACATAGATGGTCAGATCATCTGCACATAATGACTGTTTTACTTTCTTTTCCAGTATGTATACAGCTGGTTGTTTTTGGTAGATGCCCTTTATCAAGTTGAGGATGTTCCTTTCTAGTCCTAGTTCACTGAGTTTTATTAGGAATTGGTGTTAAGTTTTGTTAAATGTTTTTTCTGTGCCTACTGAGATCATATGGTGTTTCTTAGTTTTTTAATACATTGAATTATACTGACTGGTTTTCAATGTTAAAACAACCCACTCTTCATCATTATGTCATGACCTCTTTGTTCTTTTTATAAATTATAGGACTTTATCCATTTTGATTTAGAATTTATGCATTTATGTTCATGGGAGATGTCTTGGGAAATTAAATTATAGTTCCTTTTTTTGGTAAGGTGTTTGCATGAGTTTCATATTGAGGTAATGGTATCCTTATAGAATGAACTGGTAAGTTCTCTCCTCTTTGATTTTCTGCAAGAGTTTGTGTAGAATTTGTGTAATATCTTTCTTACATGTTTGGTACAATGTACCAGGGGAGCCATCTGAGCCTGGAGTTTTCCTTGTGGAAAACTTTTAAGCTATAGATTCAATTTCATTAATAGATACAGGACTATTTAGATTATCTGTGTGTGCATACATGCTAAATCATGTCCAACTCTTTGCAACACCATGGACTGTAGTTCACCAGGCTCCTCTGTGCATGGGATTTCCCAGGCAAGAACACTGGAGTGGGTTGCCATTTCCTTTCCAGAGGATCTTTCCAATCCAGGGATTGAACCCATGTCTCTTGCGTCTCCTGCATTGGCAGGCAGATTCTCTACCACTGCACCACCTGGGTTTTCTGTTTTTCTTAAATAATCTTCAGTAGTTTGTGTCTTCCAAGAAATTTATCCTTTTCCTCTAGATTATCAAATTTATTGGCATAAAGTTTGTAGTATTTCCCCTTTATCCTTTTAATATCTACAGATTCTATAGTGATATTATCTTCCTCAATTCTAATATTGGTAATTCGTATCTTTTTCCCCCCCATCAGATTAGTTTGGTTACAGATTTTTCAATTTTATTTATTTTTTAATCAAAGAACCAGCTTTTGGTTTTATTGATTTTCTCTGTTGTTTCCTTTTTCAATGATTCCTGCTCTGATTACTATTGTTTCCTTTGTTCTAGTTACTTTGGGATTAATCTGCTCTTATTTTTCTTGTTTTTTGAAATAGAAGAGATGGTAACTGATTTGAAACATTTTTCTTTTGTGATATAGGTGTTTAATACTATGAATGTTCCCCCAAGTACTATGTTACCAGCATCCCACAAATTTTGAGTGTTGTAGTTTTATATTTAGTTAAAAATGCTAAGTTTCCCTTTATTTTTTGACTCATGGATTAGTTAGATGTTTCCAAACATTTAAGAAATGGACTTTTCCAGATATCTTTCTGTTATTGATTTCTAATTTAATTCCATGACAGCCAGAAAAATAAAAAACAAAAACATGTTGTATGACTGGAATCTTTGAACACTTTTCAACATTTATTTTATGGCTAGAATAGTATCTACCTTTGGAAATGTTCTATGAACACTTGAAAAAAGAACGTATGTTCTGCTGAGTTGGGGAGAAGTGTTCTGTAAATGTCAGTTGGATCAAGTTGATCTAAAACATCTTTGCTGAGTCTACGTTTTCCATCAGTTACTGAAGGAAGGCTGTGAAGGTTCCAGGCCCCACAGCCTGGCAATCTGGTAAGAGGAAATGGAATCCCCAGGGAAACTGATCTTGAGGGCCATAGGGATTTGATTACAGAACTTCCACAGGGCTGGGGGAAACAGAGATTCTTGGAGGGCACAAACTTTGTGTGCACCAGGAACCAGGGGAGAGGAGCAGTGGCGCCACAGAGACTGAGCCAGGCCTGCCTGTGAGTGTCTGGGGGTCTCCTGCAGAAGCGTGGGGCAGCAGTGGCCGGCCTCTGGGGCAGGGGCACGGGCAGCAGCAGTCCTGGGAGGTGTGTGCTGGTATAAGTCCTCTGGAGGGTTCACTAGAGCCCTAGCATAGAGCCTGTAGACTCCAGGGATGGAAGGCCTCAGGCCAAACAACTAACAGGGAGGGAGCAGAGCCCCATAGATCAGCAGACAACTGGATCAGAGGTTTACTGAGCGTGGCCTTACCCACCAGTGAATGTGAAAGTGAAGTCGCTCAGTGCCTGACTCTTTGTGACCCCATAGACTATAGTCTACTAGGCTCCCCGTCCATGGGATTTTCTAGGCAATAGTACTGGAGTGGGTTGCCATTTCCTTCTCCAGGGGATCTTCCCAACCCAGGGCTTGAACCCAGGTCTGCCGCATTGTAGACAGACGCTTTACCGTCTGAGCCACCAGGGAAGCTCACTAGACTTCCCACCAGATTAAGACCCAATTTTCCCCACAGCCAGTCCTTCTCACCGGGAAGTCTGCACAGGCCTCTTATTCTCAGCCATCAGAGGGCAGACAGAAGTAAGAACTACAATCCCACAGTCTCTGGAATGAAAACCACAACCACAGAAAGCTAGCCAAATGATCACACGGATCACAGCCTTCTCTAACTCAGTGAAGCTGTGAGCCACAGCTGTGCAAGGCCACCCAAGATGGACAGGTCATGGTGGACAGCTCTGACAAAATGTGGTCCACATTTCTAGAGTTACTTCTAGAACTCTATCAAACAATATGAAAGAGCAAAAAGACCTGACACCAGAAGATGAGCCCCCCAGGTTGGTAGGTGTCCAATATGCTACTGGGGCAGAGCAGAGAAATAGTTTCAGAAAGAATGAAGAGGGTGGGCCAAGGCAGGAATGACACTCAATTGTGGATGTGTCTGGTGGTGAAAGTAAAGTCTGATGCAGTGAGGAACATTTCATAGAGATCTAATGTTAGGTCCATGAATCAAGGTAAGTTGAACTTGGTCAATCAGGAAAGGGCAAGCATGAACATTAACATTTTAGCATTCAGTTAACTAAAATGGACAAAAATGGGTGAATTTAATTCAGATGACCATTAGATCTACTATTGTGGGCAAGAAAGGCTCAGAAGAAATGGAGTAGCCATCATAGTCAAGAGTCTGAAATGCAGTACTTGGGCACAGCCTCAAAAACAAGAGAATGATCTCAGTTCATTTTCAAGGCAAACCATTCAACATCACAGTGATCCAAGTCTATGCCCCAACCACTGATGCTAAAGAAGCAGAAGTTGAATGGTTCTATGAAGATCCATAACACCTTCTAGAACCAACACCTTTTCACCACAGGGGACTGGAATGCAAAAGTAGCAGTCAAGAGATAGTTGGAGTAACAGACAAGTTTGGTTTGGGGAGTACAAAGTGAAGCAGGGCAAAGGCTCACAGAGTTTTGCCAGGAGAAACACTGGTCCAGCAAACATGCTCTTCCAACAACACAAGAGACGACTTTACACATGGACCTCACCAGATGGTCAATACTGAAATCAGATTGATTATACTCATTGCAGTCAAAGATGGAGAAGCTCTATACAGTCAGAAAATACAAGACCTGGAGCTGACTGTGGTTCTGATCATCAGCTCCTTATTGCAAAATTTAGGTTTAAATTAGAGATAAGCACCAGGCCTTTCAGGTATGACTTAAATAAAATCCCATATGATTATACAGTGGAGGTGATGAATAGAGTCAAGGGATTAGATCTTGCTAGACAGAGTGCCTGAAGGACTATGGACGGAGGTTCATAACACTGTACAGGAGGTGGTAATCAAAACCATCCCAAAGAAGAAATGCAAAAAGGCAAAGTGGTTGCCTGAGGAGACCTTACACATAGCTGAGAAAAGAAGAGGAGCAAAAGGCAAAGGAGAAAGGAAAAGATATATCCAACTGAATGCAGGGTTCTTGAGAATATTAAGGAGAGTAAGAAAGACTTCTTAAGTGAACAGTGCAAAGAAATAGAGGAAAACAACAGAATGGAAAAGACTGAAGATCTCTTCAAGAAAATTGGAGAGATCAAGGAAACATTTCTTGCAAAGATGGGCACAAAAAAGGACAGAAATGGTATGGACCTAACAGAAACAGAAGATACTAAGAAGAGGTGGCAAGAATACACAGAAAAAGCTAGGCTCACACTTACTTACACTCAGTAAGATGGCAGGTAGAAGGACGTGAGCTCATCTTCTGTGAGAACACAAAAATCTCAACTAGCTGCTGACCACCACTGATAAGAGAATGTTGGAATCCGCACACACACACACACACACAAAAAGATATTCACATTCAAGCGCAAAGGAGAAGCCACAAGAAGATGGTAGGAGGGGAGCAATCACATTTAAAATCAAACCTCAGACCCACCAGAGATGCTCAGAGGGCACAAATAAACCTTGTGCACAGCAGGCCCCAGGGGAAGGAGTAGTGACCCCCGCAAGAGACTGAGCCAGACCTGCCTGTGACTGAGTGTCTCCTGTGGAGGCGCAGGTCAGCAGTGGCCTGCCATGGGGACAGGGGCCCTACCAGCGCCAGTCCCGGAAGGTACGGCTTGTGACATAAGTCTTTTGGAAGAGGTCACCATTACCGTCACTACCCCTACCATAGTTTGGTCTTAGACCAAACTACAGGGAGGGAACACAGCCCAACCCATCAGCAGAAAATTGGATTAAAGACTTACTGAGCCTGATCTTGCCCATCAGAGCAAGAACCAGATTTCCCCACAGCCAATCCCTCCCATCAGGAAGCGTCCACAAACCTCTTATCCTTATCTATCAGAAAGCAGACAGAATAAAAACCACAGTCACAGAAAACTAACCAAATTGATCACATGGGTCACAGCCTTGTCTAACTCAATGAAACTATGAGCCATGCCATGTAGGGCACTCAAGATGGATGGGTCATGGTTGAGAGTTCTGACAAAACATGATCCACTGGAGAAGGGAATGGCAAACCACTTCAACATTCTTGCCTTGAGAAGCCCATAATAGCATGAAAAGGCAAACAGATATGACACTGAAAGATGAACTCCCCATAGGTAGGTGTCAAATATGCTATTAGAGAGGAGTGGAGAAATAGCTCCAGAAGGAAGGAAGAGGCTGAGCCAAGCCTCAGAAACAACACCCAGTTGTGGATGTATCTGGTGGTGAAAGTAAAGTCTGATGCTATAAAAAACAATACTGCATTTGGTTCAAGATGGTAGAGTAGAAGGGTGTGTACTCATCTCCTCCTGCAAGAGCACCCAAATTGCAAAGTAGCTTTTGCACAACCATCAGCAGGAGAATGCTGGAACCCACCACAAAAAGCTACCCCACATCAAAAGACAAAGAAGCGGCAGCAGTGAGACAACAGGAGGGGTTCAATCAAGATCGAATCAAATCCCATACCCGCCAGGTGGGTGACACAGACTGGAGAATAATACCAAAGAAGTTCTCACACTGTTGTGAACATTCTGAACCCCACGTCAGGCTTCCCAGTCTGGGGATCTGACAAAAGGACTAGGAACCCCTAGGGAATTTGAATATGAAGTTCAACTGGATTTTATCTCAGAACTTCCACGGGACTGATACAAACAAAACCTTGTGTGCACCAGGACCCAGGAGAAAGGAGTCCCCCAGAGGACTGGGGGAAACAGGCTCCAGTCTTGGAGGGCACAAACAAAATTGTGCATGCATAAGACCCAGAGGAGAGGAGCACTGACCCTACAGAACACTGAACCCAAACTACCTGCCAGTGTAGCAGAGCCTCCTGTGGAAGCACGGGTTGGCAGAGGCTCACCACAGGACAGGGGCACTGGAAGGTACCTCTTGGTGGAAACCCTCCTGGAGTTTGCCACTAACCCTACCATAAAGCCCGTAGACCCCAGGGCTGGGTTGCTTCAGGCCAAACAACTACTGGAGGGAGTGCAAACTCACCCATAAGCATATAATTGCATTAAAGCTTTAATCAGCAAGGCCATGCCCAGAGAGCAAGACCCATATTTCCTGTGGCCAGTCCCTCCCATCAAGCTCACACAAGCCTCAGCCTCAGCCATCAGAGGGCAGACAGAAGAAGCAAGAGGGTAGCACAATCCCACAATGGCTAAAACAAAAAACATATTACAGAAAGTTAATCACAATGAAAAAGCAGAAAGTTGTGTCCCAGATGAAGGGACAAGATAAAATCCCAGAAAAACAACTAAATGAAGTAGAGATCGGCAACTTTCCAGAGGAATAATTTACAAAAGTGATAGTGAAGATGATCCAGGGTCTCAGGAAAGGAATGGAGGCAAAAATTGAGAAGATGCAAGGAATGTTTACCAAAGATCTACAAGAACTAAGGAACAAACAAGCAGAGACAAATAATATACTGGAAGGAATCAGTAGGAGAATAACAGAGGCAGAAGCACAGATAAATGACCCGGAGGGCAGAACGGTAGGAGTCACTGCCGCAGAAGAGAACATAGAAAAAGAACTGGAAACAGCCTAAGAGACCTCTGGGATATTAAACGCACCAACATTTGCATTACAGGGTTCCCAGAAGGAGAAGAGACAGAGAAAAGACCTGAGAAGATATCTGAAGAGATAATAGCTGAAAACTTCCCAAAGATGGGAAAGGATATAGGCAACCAAGTCCAAGAAGCAGAGAGAGTTCCAGGAAGGCTAAACCCACAGAGGAACGCACTGAGACACATAGTAATCAAACTGACAGAAACTGAAGATAAAGACAAAATACTAAAAGCAGCAAGGGAAAAATGACAAAGAACATACAAGGGAACTCCCATCAGGCTATCAGCTCATTTCTCAACAGAAAACTCTACAAGCCAG
The DNA here is from genome assembly GCA_006410515.1 of Procapra przewalskii. Lineage (NCBI taxonomy): Eukaryota > Metazoa > Chordata > Mammalia > Artiodactyla > Bovidae > Procapra > Procapra przewalskii. The sequence goes on along the minus strand of SJYF01000723.1, from coordinate 2,125,210 downwards.
AAGGGAATGGCATGATAGAATACTCTATCAAGCAAGACTCTCGTTCAGATTTGATGGAGAAATCAAAAGCTTTCCAGACAAGCAAAAGTTAAGAGAATTCAGCACCACCAAACCAGCTTTACAACAAGGGCTAAAGGAACTTCTCTAAGCAGGAAACAGAGGAGAAGAAAAAGACCTACAGAAAATAAACACAAAACAATTAAGAATACGCTAATAGGATCACACATACCAATCATTACCTTGAATGTAAATGGGTTAAAGCACCAACCAAAAGACACAAACTTGTGGGGTGGATGAAAACATGCACATCTGCACTTCCACTTACCACATCACTCTGCTTGTCTCTCCCAAGTTGTATGTAGTTATTTTATATTGTTAAGTTAGTCATGTTGCCATTATGGCTTACCATTGTAATTACCTTTTATTTTTTGTCTGGTTATTGATTGTGAAACTGATAAACATCTTTTACTATTGTGAAAAAAAAAAGGAAAGAAAAATATTGCATAGGAAACTGGAATGTTAGGTCCATGAATTAAGGTAAATTGAAAGTGGTCAAACAGGAGATGGCAAGAGTGAACACTGGCATTTTAGGCATCAGTTCAGTTCAGTTGCTCAGTCATGTCCAACCCTTTGCGACCCCATGAACCATAGCATACCAGGCCTCCCTGTCCATCACCAACTCCCAGAGTCCACCCAAACCCATGTCCATCAAGTTGGTGATGCCATCCAACCATCTCATCCTCTGTCATCCCCTTCTCCTCCTGCCCTCAATCTTTCCCAGCATCAGGGTCTTTTCAAGTGAGTCAGCTCTTCACATTAGGTGGCCAAAGTATTGGAGTTTTATCTTCAACACCAGTCCTTTCAATGAAGCTGATCTCCTTTAGGATGGACTGGTTGGATCTCCTTAAAGTCCAAGGGACTCTCAAGAGTTTTCTCAAACTTTTAGGCATCAGTGAACTAAAATAGACCAGAATGGGTGAATTTAATTCAGATGACCATTCAGACTTAAATTGAAGAAAGTAGGGAAAACCACTAGACCATTCAGGTATGGCCTAAATCAAATCCCTTATGATTATACAGTGGAAGTGAGAAATAGATATAAGGGCCTAGATTTGATAGAGTGCCTGATGAACTATGGAAAGAGGTTTGTGACACTGTACAGGAGAAGGGATCAAGACCATTCCCATGGAAAAGAAATGCAAAAATGCAAAATGGCTGTCTGGGGAGGCCTTACAAATAGTTTTGAAAAGAAGAGAGGCAAAAAGCAAAGGAGAAAAGGAAAGATATAAGCATCTGAATGCAGAGTTCCAAAAAACAGCAAGAAGAGATAAGAAAGCCTTCTTCAGGGATCAATGCAAAGAAATAGAGGCAAACAACAGAATGGGAAAGACTAGAGATCTCTTCAAGAAAATTAGAGATACAAGGGAACATTTCATGCAAAGATGGGCTCGATAAAGGACAGAAATGGTTTGGACCCAGCAGAAGCAGAAGATATTAAGAAGAGGTGGAAAGAATACACGGAAGAACTGTACAAAACAGATTTTCATGACCAAGATAATCATGATGATGTGATCACTAATCTAGAGCCAGACATCTTGGAATGTGAAGTCAAGTGGGCCTTAGAAAGCATCACCAGTAACAAAGCTAGTGGAGGTGATGGAATTCCAGTTGAGCTGTTTCAAATCCTGAAAGATGATGCTGTGAAAGTGCTGCACTCAATATGCCAGCAAATTTGGAAAACCCAGGAGTGGACACAGGACTGGAAAAGGTCAGTTTTCATTCCAATGACAAAGAAAAGCAATGCCAAAGAATGCTCAAACTACCACACAATTGCACTCATCTCACATGTTAGTAAAGTAATGCTCAAAATTCTGCAAGCCAGGCTTCAGCAACACATGAACCATGAACTCCCTGATGTTAAAGCTGGTTTTAGAAAAGGCAGAGGAACCAGAGATCAAATTGCCAACATCCGCTGGGTCATGGAAAAAGCAAGAGAGTTCCAGAAAAACATCTATTTCTGCTTTATTGACTATGCCAAAGCCTTTGACTGTGTGGATCACAATAAACTGTGGGAAATTCTGAAAGAGATGGGAATACCATACCACCTGACTTACCTCTTGAGAAACCTGTATGCAGGTCAGGAAGCAACAGTTAGAACTGGACATGGAACAACAGACTGATTCCAAACAGGAAAAGGAGTATGTCAAGGCTGTATATTGTCACCCAGCGTATTTAACTTCTATGCAGAGTACCTCATGAGAAACACTGGACTAGAAGAAACACAAGCTGGAATCAAGATTGCTGGGAGAAATATCAATCACCTCAAATATGCAGATGATACCACCTTTATGGCAGAAAGTGAAGAGGAACTAAAAGCCTCTTGATGAAAGTGAAAGTGGAGAGTGAGAAAGCTGGCTTAAAACTCAACATTCAGAAAATGAAGATCATGGCATCCGGTCCCATCACTTCATGGGAAATAGACGGGGAAACAGTGGAAACAGTGTCAGACTTTATTTTTGGGGGCTCCAAAATCACT
>SJYF01000723.1:2101690-2122395 GCA_006410515.1 Procapra przewalskii | reverse complement strand
TTGAGAGTCCCTTGGACTGCAAGGAGATCCAACCAGTCCATTCTAAAAGAGATCAACCCTGGGATTTCTTTGGAAGGAATGATGCTGAAGCTGAAACTCCAGTACTTTGGCCACTTCATGGAAGAGTTGACTCATTGGAAAAGACTCTGATGCTGGGAGGGACTGGGGGCCGGAGGAGAAGGGGATGACAGAGGATGAGATGGCTGGATGGCATCATGGACTCGATGGACATGAGTCTGAGTGAACTCCGAGAGATGGTGATGAACAGGGAGGCCTGGCGTGCTGTGATTCATGCGGTCGCAAAGAGTTGGACATGACTGAGTGACTGAACTGAACTGTGGATCCCTTAGAAGAAATGGAGTAGCCCACATAGTTAACAAAAGAGTTCAAAATGGAATACTTGGGTGCACTCTTAAAAACAACAGAATGATTTCAGCTCATTTCCAAGGCAAATCCACTAAACATCATAGTAATCCAAGCCTATGCCTCAACCACTAAGGCCAAAGAAGCTGAAGCTGAATGGTTCTATGAAGATTTACAAGACTTTCTAGAACTAAAACAAGCAAACAAAAAAAGATGTCATAGGGGACTGGAATGTACAAGTAGGTGGTCAAGAGATACCTGGAGTACAGGCAAGTTTGGCCTTGGAGTACAAAATGAAGCAGGGCATGGTCAAAGCAAATACCTTCCAACACAAGAGAAGACTCTGCACATGGACATCATCAGATGATCAATGCTGAAATCAGATTGATAATATTCTTTGAGCCAAAGATAGAGATTGAACAAAAAAAAAGACTGGGAGCTGACTGTGGTTCAGATCATCAGCTCCTTACTGAAAAATTCAGTCTTAAATTGAAGAAAGTAGGGAAAACCACTAGTCCATTCAGTCATGACCTAAATCAAATCCCTTAGGATTATACAGTGGAAGTGAGAAATAGATTCAAGGGATTAGGTCTGATAGAGTGCCTGAAGAACTATGGACTGAGGTTCATGACACTACAAAAGGCAGTGATTAAAATCATCTCCAAGGAAAAGAAATGTCAACAGGCAAAATGGTCATCTGAGGAGGCCTTACAAAGAGCTAAGAAGAGAAGAGAAGTGAAAGGCAAAGGAGAAAGAGATAGATATACCTATCTGAAAGCAGAGTTCCAATGAAGAGCAAGGAGAGATAAGAAAGTCTTCGTTTTAAATGACAATGCAAAGAAAAAGAGGGAAACAATAAAATGGATAAGACTAGAGATCTCTTCTAGAAAATTAGAGACACCAAAGGACAAGCAAATACAGGCACAATAAAGGACAGAAACAGTATGGATCTAAGAGAAGCAGAAGATACTAAGAAGAGGTGGCAAGAATACACAGAAGAACTATACCCAAAAGATCTTAATGACCTGGATAACCACGATGGTGTGATCTTTCACCTGGAGTTAGACATCTTGGAGTGAGGTCAAGTGGGTCTTAGGAAGCATCACTACAAACAAAGCTACTGGAGATGATGGAATTCCAGCTGAGCTTTCAAAATACTAAAAGATGATGCTCTTAAAGTGCTGTTACTCAGTATGCCAACAAACTTGGAAGACTCAGAAGTGGTCACAGGACTAAAAAAGGTCAGTTTTCATTTCAGTCCCAAAGAAGGGCAATGCCAAAGAATGTTCAAACTTCCACACAATTGCACTCATTTCAGACACTAGCCAGAGAAGGCAATGGCACCCCACTCCAGTACTCTTGCCTGGAAAATCCCATGGACTGAGGAGCCTGGTAGTCTGCAGTCCATGGGGTCGCTAAAGAGTTGGACACTACTGAGCGACTTCACTTTGATTTTTCAGTTTCATGCATTGGAGAAGGAAATGGCAACCCACGCCAGTATTCTTGCCTGGAGAATCCCAGGAATGAGGGAGCCTAGTGGGCTGCCATCTGTGGGGTTGCACAGAGTCGGACACGATTGAAGCAACGCAGCAGCAGCAGACGCTAGCAAAGTAATGCTCAAAATTCTCCAAGTGAGGCTTTACCAGTATGTGAACCATGAACTTCCAGATGTTCAAGCTGGATTTAGAAAAGGCAGAGGAATGAGAGATCAAATATCCAACATCCATTGGATCATCAAAAAAGCAAGAGAATTCCAGAAAAAAAAATCTACTTCTGCTTCATTGACTATGCTAAATCCTTTGGCTGTGTACATCACAAGAAACTGGAAAATTCTTAAAGAGATAGGAATATCAGACCACCTCATATACATCCTGAGAAACCTGTATGCAGGTTAAGAAGCAACAGTTAGAAGTGGACACAGAACAACAGACTGGTTCCAAATTGGGAAAGGAGGACATCAAGGCTCTATAATATTAATTACCCTGCTTATTTAACTTATATGCAAAGTACATCATGCAAGATGCCAGGCTGGATGAGGATCAAGCTGGAATCAAGATTTCTGGGAGAAATATCAATAACCTCAGATACGTAGATGATACCACCCTAACTGCAGAAAGGGAAGAGGAACTAAAGAACCTCTTAATGAAGGTGATAGAGGAGTGAAAAAGCTGGCTTAAAACTCAGCATTCAAAAAACAAAGATCATGGTATCTGGTCCCATCATTTCATGGCAAATAGATGGGGAAACAACGAAAACAGTGACAGGCTTTATTTACTTGGGCTCTAAAATCACTGTGGATGGTGACTGCAGACATGAAATTAAAAGATACTTGCTCCTTGGAATAAAAGCTATGATAAATATAGACAGCATATTAAAACCAGAAGCATTAGTTGCTGACAAAAGCTCCATATGGTCAAAGCTATGCTTTTTCAGTAGTCATGTACAGATGTTGACGGACCACAAGGAAGGTTAAGCACTAAAGAATTGAGGCTTTCAAACTGTGGGGCTGGAGGACTCTATTGAGTCCCTTTGACTGCAAGGAGATCAAAGCAGGGAAATCAACCCTGAATATTCATTGGAAGGACTGATGCTGAAGCTGAAGCTCCAATACTTTGGCCACCTGATGTGAAGAGCAGACTCATGGGAAAAGACCCCGATGCTCGGAAAGATATATAGTAGTACGAAAAGGAGACAACAGAGGATGAGATGGTCGGATGGCATCAATTCAATGGACATGAGTTTGAGCAAATTCCAGGAGACAGTGAAAAACAGGGAAGCCAAAGACTCGGACACACTGAGTTACAACAACAAATGTTTGTTAGAATTCACCTCTGAATCAGCCATCTAGTCTTGAACTTTTATTGGGAGTTTTTAATCACAGTTTCAGATGCAGTATTTGTGGTCTGTACATATTTTCTATTTCTTCAGTCTTGAGACTGTACCTTTCTAAGAATTTTCCCGTATCTTCAAGGTTATTCTTTTATTGGCATATTTGCCTATAGTGATGTTATGACCCTTTTCATTTCTGTGGTGTCAATTGTAACTTCTTTTAATTTCTAATTATGCTGATTTGAGCCCTCTCCCTTTATTTTCTTGATGAGTCTTCCTAAATGTTTATCAATTTTATCTTTTCAAATAACTCGGTTTACTTTCATTGATCTTTTCTATTCGTTCTTTTTTGTCATTTCTATTTATTTCTGCTCTGATCTTAATGCTTTCTTCTGCTAGTTTTGTTTATTCATCTTTCTAGTTGCTTGAAGTGTAAGATTAGGTTGTTTGTGATTTTTCTTGTTTCCAGAGTTAAGATTATATTGCTATAAACTTTCCTCTTAGAACTGTTCTTGCCACGTCCCACAAGCTTGGATCATTATGCTTTTATTTTCGCTTGTCTCTAGGTATTTATTATTTCCTTTCTTTGACTCATTGGTTGTTTAATCATATTGTTTAGCCTTCACGTTTGTGTTTTTGTTTTTTTCTTGTAGTCTAATCTTGTGTTGTTGGTTGGGAAGGTTGCTTGGTGAAATTGCAATTTTGTTAAATTTACAGATTCTAGCTTTGTGCTCAGCATGTGATCAATTCTGGAGAATGCTCTATGTGCACGTCAGAAGTATGCACATTCTACTGCTTTTAGATGGAATGCTTTATAAATATCAATTAGTTTATCTAGTCTAATCTTGATGAAATTTCTTAGGCAGGTGGATAAGGAGTCCACAGGCCCAGTCATGTATTCATACATGTCCTAGAATTCATGGCTGTCTGGAATTTACGGCCATTCACCCACATCAGAAACAGGAGCTCGGGAGCTGGTTAATTTGTAACATTGAAGCCATAGGAAAAGCTTTCTTGATGTTGTCAGGTGCGCGGGCTTTGTCACAAGATCTAAGGGAGACAAACTGACCTAATGAATCTTATGCAAAAACTATATTTAGTATAACAGGTCAAAGGTATATCAGTTCAGTTCACTTGCTCAGTCATGTCTGACTGTTTGTGACCCCACGAATTGCAGCATACCAGGCCTCCCTGTCCACACCAACTCCTGGAGTTCACTCAAACTCACATCCATTGAGTCAGTGATGCCATCCAGCCATCTCATCCTCTGTTGTCCCCTTCTCCTCCTGCCCCCATTCCCTCCCAGCATCAGTCTTTTCCAATGAATCAACTCTTTACATGAGGTGGCCAAAGTACTGGAGTTTCAGCTTTAGCTTCATTCCTTCCAAAGAAATCCCAGGGCTGAACTCCTTCAGAATGGATTGGTTGGATCTCCTTGCAGTCCAAGGGACTCTCAAGAGTCTTCTCCAATACCACATTCAAATGCATCAATTCTTCAGTGCTCAGCTTTCTTCACAGTCCAACTCTCACATCCATACATGACCACTGGAAAAACCATAGCCTTGACTAGATGGACCTTTGTTGGCAAAGTAATGTCTCTGCTTTTCAACATGTTATCTAGGTTGGTCATAACTTTTCTTCCAAGGAGTAAGCGTCTTTTAATTTCATGGTTGCAATCACCATCTGCAGTGATTTTAGAGCCCCCCAGTCTGACACTGTTTCCCCATTTATTTCCCATGAAGTGATGGGACCAGATGCCATATGGATCTTCATTTTTTGAATGTTGAGCTTTAAGCCAACCTTTTCACTTTCCACTTTCAAGAGGCTTTTTAGTTCCTCTTCACTTTCTGCCATAAGGGTGGTGTCATCTGCATAGCTGAGGTTATTGATATTTCTCCCAGCAACCTTGATTCCAGCTTGTGCTTCTTCCAGCCCAGCGTTTCTCATGATGTTCTCTGCATGTAAGTTAAATAAGCAGGGTGATAATATACAGCCTTGACGTACTCCTGTTCTTATTTGGAACCAGTCTGTTGTTCCATGTCCAGCTCTAACTGTTGCTTCCTGACCTGCATATAGGTTTCTCAAGAGGTAGGTCAGGTGGTCTGGTATTCCCATCTCTTTCAGAATTTTCCACAGTTTACTGTGATCAACACAGTCAAAGGCTTTGGCATAGTCAATAAAGCAGATATTTTTCTGGAACTCTCTTGCTTTTTCCATGATCCAGCAGATGTTGGCAATTTGATCTCTGGTTCCTCTGCCTTTTCTAAATCCAGCTTGAACATCAGGGATTTCACGGTTCACATATTACTGAAACCTGGCTTGGAGAATTTTGAGCATTACTTTACTAACATGTGAGACGAATGCAATTGTGTGGTAGTTTGAGGATTCTTTGGCATTGCCTTTGTCATTGGAATGAAAACTGACTGTTTCCAGTCCTGTGGCCACTGCTGAGTTTTCCTAATTTGCTGGCATATTGAGTGCAGCACTTTCACAGCATCATCTTTCAGGATTTGAAATAGCTCAACTGGAATTCCATCACCTCCACCAGCTTTGTTCATAGTGATGCTTTCTAAGGCCCACTTGACTTCACATTCCAGGATGTCTGGTTCTAGATGAGTGATCACACCATCGTGATGATCTTGGTCGTGAAGATCTTTTTTGTACAGTTCTTCTGTGTTCTTGCCACCTCTTCTTAATATCTTCTGCTTCTATTAGTCCAAACCATTTCTGTCCTTTATTGAGCTCATCTTTGCACAAAATGTTCCCTTGGTATCTTTAATTATCTTGAAGAGATCTCTTATCTTTCCCATTCTGTTGTTTGCCTCTATTTCTTTGCATTGATCGCTGAGGAAGGTTTTCTTATCTCTTCTTGCTATTCTTTGAAAGTCTGCATTCAGATGCTTATCTTTCCTTTACTCATCTTAAAAGGTGTATGTGGGTCTCCTCCTACCCCTTCTGGTGTCTGGGCTAGAAGCTGTCCCTATACTTCCTCACTTTTACTAAAGCTTTACACTCCTACAAAGACCTGACGACTGTTCCTTTGGTTCCGGAGTGAATTCTTTCCTTGGGAGACTACAGACCCATACCCAGCACAGAACGTGGTAGAACAATGTGCCATTGAAGGCTTGCACTTCCTTATTGATTTTCTGTCTAGATGATCTGTCCACTGACGAAAGTAGGATGTTAAAGTTCCCACTACTATTGTTTTACTGTTGATTTCTCCTTTTATGGCTTAGTATTTGCCTTATATTTTGGGGTGTTTATGTTGGGTGCATATATTGATATATCTTCTTGGACTGATTTCTTGATCATTATTTGTGTCTTTATGTCTTATAACATCTTTATTCCAGTCTATTTTATCTGTATTGCTATTCCAGCTTTCTTGGGATTTCCACTTGCATGGAATGCCTTTTTCCTTCCCTCACTTTTAGTCTGTATCTGTCCCTAGATCTAAAGTGGGTCTCTTATAGATAGCATATATGTGGGTCTTGTTTTTGTATCCATGCAGCCAGTCTATGTCTTTCGGTTGGAGCCTTTAATTCACTTACATTTAAGGTAGTTTCCAACGTGTGTTCCTATTGTCATTTTCTTAAATTACGTTCAATTTGTTTTTGTAGGTCTTTCTTTTTCCCTTCCTCTTTTACTCTGTTCTCTTGTGATTGGGTGATTTAGTGTTGTTTGAATTCATTTTTCTGTATATAACTATTAGACTTTTGATTTGCAGTGACCATGAGGATTTGGTATAGCAGACTATATGTAAATAAGATTGTTTTAAGTTGCTGGTTGTTTAATTTCCAGTGTTTTCCAGTATCCTGTACTTGTGCTCTCCTCACTGCTAATTTTGATATCTGTATGAGATGATTTCCTGCCTCTGTTTGCCCTCACCAGTGATCACACCATCATGGTTATCTGGTGTGAACACTGGAGAGGGCAAACATAAAGGAACTCATCTCACACAAGTATCAAAACTAACAGTGTAAGCAGGAGAAGGCAATGGCACCCTACTCCAGTACTTCTACCTGGAAAGTCCCAAGGACAGAGGAGCCTGGTAGGCTGCATTCCATGGGGTCACTAAGAGTCAGACACGACTGAGTGACTTCTCTTTCACACACTGGAGAAGGGAATGGTGACCCACTCCAGTGTTCTTAACTGGAAAATCCCAGGGATGGAGAAGCCTGGTGGGCTGCCATCTATGGGGTTGCACAGAGTCGGACACGGCTGATGCGACTTAGCAGCAGCAGCAGCAGCAATATGACAGGAACCATGATGATGTGATCACTCACCTAGAGCCAGACATCCTGGAATGTGAAGTCAAGTGGGCCTTAGGAAGCATCACCACGAATAAAGCTAGTGGAGGTGATGGAATTCCAGCTGAGCTATTTCAAATCCTAAAAGATGATGCTGTTAAAGTGCTGCACTCAGTATGCCAATAAATTTGGAAAACTCAGTAGTGGCCACAGGACTGGAAAAGGTCAGTTTTCATTCCAATCCCAAAGAATGTTCAAACTACACAATGTATTCATCTCACACACTAGCAAAATAATGCTCAAAGTTCTCCAAGCAAGGTTTCAACAGTATATGAACCAAGAACTTCCAGATGGTCAGCTGGATTTAGAAAAGGCAGAGGAACCAGAGATCAAATTGCCAACATCTGTTTGATCATAGAAAAAGCAAGAGTTCCAGAAAAACTACTTCTCTTTTATTGACTACGCTAAAGCCTTTGATCGTGTGGATCACAATGAACTGTGTAAAATTCTTAAAGAGATGGGAACACCAGACCACCTTAACTGCCTCCTGAGAAACTTGAATGCAGGTCAAGAGGCAACAATTAGAACTGAACATGGAACTGGTCCAAACTGGGAAAGGAATATGTCAAGGCTGTATATGCTCACCCTGCTGATTTAACTTATATGCAGAGTACATTATGTGAAATGCCGGGATGGATGAGGCACAAGCTGGAATCAAGATTGAGGGGATAAATATTAATAACCTCAGATACGCAGATGATACCACCCTTATGGCAGAAAGCAAAAAGGGACTAAAGAGCCTCTTGATGAAAGTCAAAGAGAGTGAAAAAGCTGGCTTAAAACTCAACATTCAAAAAACAAAGATCACGGCATCCAGTTTCATCACTTTGTGGCAGATGGGGAAACAGTGACAGACTTTCTTTTCTTGGGCTCCAAAATCACTGCAAATGGTGACTGCAGCCCTGAAATTAAGACACCTATTCCTTCGAAGAAAAGCCATGATTAACCTAGACAGCACATTAAAAAGCAAGAAATATTACTTTGCCAACAAAGGTCCGTCTGTCTAGTCAAGGCTATCGTTTTTCCAGTAGTCATGTACAGATGTGAATGTTGAAGTATAAAGAAAGCGGAGTGCTGAAGAATCGATGCTTTTGAACTGTGGTGTTGAAAACTGTTTTGAACTGTTGAAGACTCCTGAGAGTCCCTTGGACTGTAAGATCAAACCAGCCAATCCTAAAGGAAATCAGTCCTGAATATTCATTGGAAGGACTGATGCTGAAGCTGAATCTCCAATACTGGCCATGTGATGTGAAGAGCTGACTCATTGGAAAATATCCTGATGCTGGGAAAGATTGAAGACAGAAGGGGACGACAGAGGATGAAATGGCTGGGTGCCATCACTGACTCAACGGACATGAGTTTGATCAAGCGCCGGGAGTTGGCAATGGATAGGGAAGGCTGGCGTGCTGCAGTCCATGGGGTCATAAGGAGTCAGACATGACTGAACTGAACTGAGCAGTGAGCCTTTCCACTTGTTTCTTGTTTCTAGCTGTCCTCTGTCTCTGCTCCAGACCCTCCAAAACTAGATTATAGAGATCTTGGCCCAGCCTCTTATGTGGTCACTCCTTTTCCCCTAAGTTCTGGTGCACACTAGACTCTTGGTGGCCTCCAAGAGTAGAATTTCTGTTTCTCTCAGTCCTGTGGAATTCCTGAGACACAGCATGCTGACCTGGAGGTTCCTCCTTCCATTGCCAGGCCCCCAGGCTGAGAATCCTGATGTGAGATTCAGACCTTTCACTCTAGTGGGAGAACTTCTGTGGTACAACTGTTTTCCAGTTGTGGGTTAACCACCCTTTGGGTATGGGATTTACTGCAACTGCACCCCTCCTATCATCTTGTGGCTTGTCTCTGCATGTAGGTTATCTTTCCAGCATTTTTGTTGTTGTTCAGGGCTGTTCAGCAGTTAGCTGCTAGTTTGGTTTTTTCCTAAGGGATTAACTCTTGTCTTTCCACCCCACCCTCCTTTGCTGTCTTCAGTCATCTATTTTTGTAGGAACAACTGTGTGATGTTCATCTCTCTCCAACAGACAGAATGGCCCATGAGGGTAGGGCATATTTCTCTGCTGTTTATCATATCTTCTTCAGTGCCAGACTGGTATGACTCTGAGACTTTAGTTTTCCAGACAGAGCACATCATTTTCCAAGTTCTTTTGATACACAGTATTTGAATTGGGGTACGCTATGCTGACATTGTGTTTCAAGCTACAAACACCAATTTGCCTAATTGTTCTATCAGACGTTTGTGGTTTCTGCAATGACCACTCACACTGATTACCTTTTGTAACTTCAGTATCAGCATTTAGAGCACAGAAAGTTGAGGAAAAGTAGCAGAAGATTGACAAGAAAGATAGGAAAAAACCAGACAAGTGTAGAGCCCCAGAATTTGAGAAGTTTTTCAAGCAGTGTACAATTACTGCAAATGATGAAAGCCAAGAATGATCCATCAGATAACATGTCACCTTAAGAAGCGCTTTAGTGAACCAAATATAACAGCAAATGGAGGAAGAGAAATTGCAGAGTATAGGAACTTATTCAATAAGACTAGAAGTGCTGGGTAGGGTTGGCACAGGAGAGAGTAACGACCCAGAGCGTGGTGTTTCAGAAGGCAAGAGAAGGGAAAACTACAAGAAGGGTCAATTGCTGTCAGGTCAAATAAGATGAAAGCAAAAACTCCACTGGACTGTGAAATAGGATGATCCAGGAAGAGTATCCGCAGCATTAAGCAGAGGGTGGGCAGAAACAGATGAATGGAGACAACTCAAAGCTCGATCCACAGCAAAGAGCACCAGCGGGAACCAGGGTTTTGTGAATGTGATGTGGCTTTGTGCTTATGATAAAGACTTAACATATTTGAGGAGCAGCTAACAGAAACGACACAGGGGAGAACAGAAGATAGTAAGAGTGGTCCTCGAGAAGGAGGGTGTAGTTCCTCTTTCCAACAGAAGCAGTTGGAATTGGCGAAGGCCACAACTCTAGGCACCAGAAAGTTTCAACTGCAGGTCTGTGTGTCTTTTGCCCACTTACTAATGTTACTGCTGCTGTCAGTTCCAAGTTGCAGCTGCCCCCCCCTCCCCACCACTGCAGCATGAGGCAGTGTTCTGCCTGGTTCAGCTATGTTCTGACCCATCCCTTCTTCCCCATGGGCCTCAGATTCTGGCATCACTTCTTTCAACAGTAGCACAGGATCCACCTCCTCTGGCAACTTCAGTTCACCCTTCTGAAATATTTACTGCTCTTGACTTGTAGCACATAATACTTCGTAAGTATTCACTATTCCACATGGTAGCTGTTTCATTAGATACATCAAGCTTGGTTTTCTATGACCCTTGGCTATACAGTCTTTGGCTATCAAGAACACAAGAACAAAACAGACTACAGTGCACCAGTTGACCCTCTAAGCTACAGTTTCTAAAACCAAGGTTAATTAGAAGTACCTACCTCACAGGACTGTAGTGAGGGTTAACTACAAATGTACGTGCTTGGCACACAGCAAGTACTCTTCAAACGCTATTACACAAATTAGTTTCCTCCCCTCTTCTATTATCTCCCGATCAATTACATGGCTCCACCCCTCCACCACCAGTCATACTGCCAGATGCAAGGTGGGTACACACAACTCAGCATTTCTTCCTATGTGTTTACACCTGATAATTCCTTAATTTATGGGGGGGGGAAAGGAGGTTTAAGGGAAAAGTCACAGCTAATAGTATACTGAAACATGCCTTCTATTTCTAAAATGAATAGTTGATAGCTGCTTAACTATGTATTTTCAACTACAGAAAATATTTTAAAGGAAGAACTCTTAAAAGTTCGTTTATATCCTACAGGGAATCAATCTCTCTGGACGTAAATAACAGCTGGACGTAAATAACAGACCTAGCTATATGAAATATTTTAACCCAAGTCTAAAACTTGCCATTATTCTTTCTCATGATCCTGACATGAAGCAGGGATCAGCAAACTACAGGCGGCAGGACAAATCTAGCCCGTAAGCTAAGTATTTTTAAATGTATTTAACAATTCTTTAAAAATTTAAAAAATTTAGACTGTGCCACCTGCCAAGCCTAAAATCTTTACTACCTGGCCCTTTATAAATAACATACTTCACAGAGACTCTGGATAAGGACATAAGAAATGAGTGCGAGATCACAGGACTCACAGGGCTTCCAAAAACCCCAATGACCCCTGAGGTACTTACAGGCAAGATGTTTCTTTGCCCTATTAATGCAGAAACTCAACTCCAAGTGCCCGGTTTTGTGGATAAACCCCCAAGAACCCTCCAGCTCTGAAAACCACTGCAGCTGTCCCACTTTTTATGCTCACTGAGGTGAGCAATAATGAGAAGAGAAAGTAAATCTTATTAACAGGAGGTTATGAATGATAAAAAGCTGTATTATGTTAGACAGACAAATTCAAGAGCATAAAGAAATTTCCTTAAATTTAATAAAGATACTGAAAATGTTCTCTACATTATTTTTTAATATTTACAGTCTCTTTTTTAAAACAGTTTTGTACATATAAATTTACAGAACAACCCCGTCAACTGTCTGCATCAGTAATCCTTGCTGGTGGGCTCACCATTTACAAGGAAGACATCATTCAACGCAAGCTGTCACAGAAACTGTCCTACCAGCCAGAACCTCATTAACTTGAAGGATCACTGCCAGGTCTTTTTTTATCAAGATCACCAATCACCTGGAAGCCCTTAGGTACCACCTAACAAAGACCTGTAAAATCAATGAAGAGTCACTGGCTTCAGTGCAGTGCGACTAACTGCAATTACTGCCTAGTGGCCATGTCCACACCCTATGCTGCCTTCAATCCTTGAAGTCATCAGTGTAGTTAAGAACAGAAAGAAAGCTCCTCCCCCTGGCTAATGACTGTGAAAAGCGTGCGTAAAAGACAATTGAGTTGAGGGTTAAGGATTCATCTTGCTAATGTCAAAAGTGACACTAACAAGATTCTTAGCCTCATCCACCAGATGAGGGTCCTCTGCGTCCAGGTCTCCAGGAGCAGGTTCCACCACCTTCACCAGACAAAGGATTGTAACCTGTGACGAGAGAAAGGAAGCAAAACAGTGCTAGAAACATTTTGCATCAAAGAGAGGACTGTAAGCCTGATATGCAAAGTACTGCAGATACGATCCTACTCTCATAAACATTTTCAGAAAACTTTAAGCTACCACGTGACCAAAAAAACTTTTATAATGTGACTGCATTATACTGCATTGTATACACTGATCTGACTTTCTATAATGTAATCGCAGTCTGAACTGACTTGAATAAAACAAGCCATTCAGCTTCTGTTTTAACTACCAAAACATGAAAATCTCCCCCAAATACACAAAAAATTTGCCCCCAAAGCCTCTCAAGGTGGCTAGATTTAAGTATATAAAGGTTTCTAACTGTAGTCCTTAATAAAACAAATACATTCAATTAAGAACTGCTCAAGCTACAGAACATAAATTATAAAAATCAAAAGAGAATGGAACTTGCTGTTGCTTTCACCAGTCAGAACTGGGAAATCCACATGCCCCAGCCCCCACACTCATCCTTGCCCACTCATTAACTTCCTAAAGTTAACAGACATTTGGCAACCATTCTGCCCAGGCTCTAGAGTCAGCAAGACCTTGAATGAGGTGGTTTTGTTCCTTACTGTAGAATATTTGGTCACCAACTCCCTGTGCCTCAGTTTCTTTAAGGCCTATAAAGACAGACCATTTGAAGGCCCCAGCTCTGGACTGCTGGCAATGCTAGAGGCAAGCACACAGTACACCGTACATTCCATTTTCTACAATTGTCTCCTGAATACTACCACTCTTTGCTCTGCAAAATGGTCTTAGAAGATTATTTCTTGCTGGAGCAAGAAAAAGACTTAAAAAAGCATTTTCTCTTCAGACATACCACTCCCCTATACAAGCCAGCTCTGAGTTCCTGACACAAAGGAAGGGGTTAGAACCCAGCCTTTAAAGGCAGCCCACCTTGTGTCCAGCTTCACAGAGCTCACAGGCTTCACAGACTCCCCTCAGTCCTCTAAGAGGCTGGCCAGGCTTCCACACCTCTGCCTCTGTGGCACCCAGCCAGAGAAAACCCCTCTTCCCAGACAGAAAAAAGTATCTTCAGCCTAGAACTGGTTCCCTCCCAAAGCATTCTAATGCTTTTGCCCTCCCCTCTCTCCAGATGGGGGAGGAACTCCTAGCAGATCACAAAGGACTCCTTATTTTCAACTGTGTGGGAGTCCCATCTTCCCAAAAGTACACGAAAGTCCTCAAGGATGGGAGGGTACACACTGCTATGGTACCACCTACAGTGCTTGAGGGTACTGCACACGAAAGGTCTCTTAGTGAATATCTATCTGTTCATGCCTCCTTGAGGGAGTTATTTGTAAGAAACAAGGCAGCTCTGGCTGGAAAGGCCAAAACCCGTGTCCTAGGCCCCCTGACCCACTTATATGCAAAACAGGCAACTACTCCTTGCCTCACTTAACTTACCCCTTACAGGACTGTGGGATGAAGTGAAAAACACTAAAACCATCCTAATTATTTCCTGAGAGCCTCGAGTGACCTCCTCCATTGCTTATCAAATGCTAACTTTCGTGAGGCCAAGGAGGTCAGCGGCCTCCTGGAAACAGGACATGCACCCACGTCCTTGCTGGAGGCCCAGGGGCAACAACAGGGTTCAGTAGGTTGGTCATTTCTAGCCGCGGAAGGCTGTTTTGTATCTTTTACTGAATCTTCATAACCTATACTTAGGAATTAGTCTCAGTTTACAGACAATGAATCAAGAAAAGAATCCTGTTTCAGGTAAATTTAGCCAGTCACTGTTCAGAATGCTTTAATGTTTGATACTTACCTCCTCCTCGCAAAGGCTTTCTGTCAGATTTTCGTTTCGGGATGACTGATGAAGTAGAAGGCCCAGGACTCTCTTCTTCCTGCTTGAACATATACAGGCTTAAGAATCTAGTCAAGACATTCTACTCCAGGAGTCTTCACCTACTTGAAAAAAGTCCACTAGGTTGAAGGCTTACATCACCTGAGGCTTTCTTGTATTTCCTTTATAACTTTTTCCTTCTTGCATGCTATCCCACATTTCAATCTTCTGTCTCCTTTTTTCTTCTTCAAGCTGAGGAAGAATCGCACATGATACAAAATGAATTCATAAGCTATCATCTTTCTCAAAGAAAATGTGCTTTTGATAATCTGTAATTTAAATGTTCTTCAAACTTTCACCTGCACTTTCTTCATTTAATAAAGTAGCTGTTATCTAGTGGTGTGTGAGTATAATTCAGATACAGAAT
The DNA here is from genome assembly GCA_006410515.1 of Procapra przewalskii. Lineage (NCBI taxonomy): Eukaryota > Metazoa > Chordata > Mammalia > Artiodactyla > Bovidae > Procapra > Procapra przewalskii. The sequence goes on along the minus strand of SJYF01000723.1, from coordinate 2,107,600 downwards.
CCTTTGCTTTTCCATACTATTAAAGAAAGCAAAAAGTGTTACAGAAGAAAGAATACCAATTCTTCTTTTAAACTAGACATTTCTGGTCATGTTGAAGAACCCTGACTTGAAAAGGGCCAGTGTGGGTGACAGGCGTGCTTTGCTGCTATTTGGTTGTGTCACCTGAGGAAAATCACTTAACCCTTCAACTTGGAAGGCTGTGAGGAGCCAATGAGAGCAAATTTGAGAATTCTCTGAAAGTAAGGTACTATGGGAGCATAAGAGACAAGTAATCTCAGTAGAAAACTATGTCCAACAATGAGCACCTGGGAAAGCCTTGAGCAGTGAACAGGAGGGAAATACAGCGCCCGAGGTCTTTATCTCTGCTTCCCACTCCTTCAACAACAACTGGGTACTGCAACTCACGTGCGCACAAAGGTCACTAACTCTCTCAGTTCCTAATGCAATCCAAACCCAAGCTTCAATTCATTCTGGTTCCAATTAAACTGCGACACCACAAAGATATGCAATAGGATGCTTTAGAAAGCACATATCCAGAAATTTCTCAATGGTTCAGGGTCCATCACTGCTAAACACAAATGCCTGTCCCTTCATGCCTTCACTGTCTGCAAGTACAGGAGGCTAAGGAAGAAACTGTTTCTTGATCTGAAAGCTGTTTTATGCTTATAGCCAACATGGAAAACACCAGAATGGTACATCAGTGACAAATTCTGAGACTACATACAAGAGAGCTGACTAAACTGCAAGACAGGAAGACTGCTACTTTTCTTAGGTATACAGAATCACACTGACTACACTAAAGTCTCTGACTGTGCAGATCACAAACTGTGGGAAATTCTTAGAGACTGGAATACCAGACCACCTTACCTGCCTCCTGCAAAACCTGTATGCAGGTCAAGAAGAAACAGATAGAATCAGACATAAACAATGGTCTGGTCCAAAACTGGGAAGGGAGTACATCAACACTATACATCACCCTGCTTATTTAACTTCTATGCAAAGTACATCATGGGAAATGTTAGGCTGAATAAGCACAAGCTGGAATCAAGATTGCCAGGAGAAATATCAATAACCTCAGATATGCAGATACCACCACCCTAATGGCAGAAAGCATCAAGAGCCTCTTGATGAAGGTGAAAGAGGACAGTGAAAAAGCTGGCTTAAAACTTAACAGTGAAAAACAAAGATCATGGCATCCAGTCCCATCACTTCATGGCAAACAGATGGGAAAACAATGGAAACAGTAACAGACTGTATTTTCGTGGGCTCCGAAATCACTGTGGATGGTCACTAGCCATGAAATGAAAAGACCCTTGCTCCCTGGAAGAAGAGCTTTGACCAACCTAGCCAGTGTATTTCAAAGCAGACATTCCTTTGCCAACAACGGTCCATAATCAAAGCTATGCTTTTTCCAGCAGTCATATATGGATGTGAGAGTTGGACAATAAAAATGGCTGAGCAGAAAAGAACAGATGCTTTCAAACTGCGGTGCTGGAGAAGACTCTTTTGAGTCCCGTGGACAGCAAGGAGAACGAACCAGTCAATCCTAAAGGTAATCAGTCCTGAATATTCATTGGAAGGACTGATGCTGAAGCTGAAGCTCCAACACTTTGGCCACCTGATGTGAAGAAGTGACTCACTGGAAAAGACCCCGATGCTGGGAAAGATTGATGGTAGGAGGAAACAGGGGCGACAGAGGATGAGATGGTTGGATGGCATCACCAACTCAACGGAGGTGAGTTTGAGCAAACTCCCAGAGATGGTGAAGGACAGGGAAGGCTGGCGTGCTGCAGTCCATGGGGCCGCAAAGAGCCAGACACACGACTGAGAGACTGAACAAACAATATAGAACAACTAGGACAACTTATAGTTGTTTAAAACTCAACAGAGGCTTCTAGCCTTTCTCCAATTTTAGGAAGCTCACATTACAGTTTTTAAAAACAATTTTTTAAAAGCTTTTTCCCCCAGCTACATCAGCAAACTGGGTAAATGATCAGGCTGTTTTACTAACGCAAAAAACTCAGACCCTCAAGTCATTAATTTTGACACATAGCAGGAACTTAACTTACTCTTGGGCTCTAGAAACAAAACAAATATTTATCAAAAACTTGAAAACACTTTCTAAAGTATTTTTTAAAAAGAAACAAAAAATAAAACTGCTTAAAAGTAGCATCTATGTGTATTATGCTACCATTTCTATGGAAAAATGATATAAGCATGCATTTATATATGGATAAAATATTTCTGGAAAAACACCTAAAAAACTTTGCTCTGTCCTTTCACTCTGGGCTCCAGCCACGATGTGGACACCAGCCACGTACTAAGTGACTATGCAGAAAACAAAAGCCACCAGCGGTGGCAGCAAGGCATTCCTTTCTGGAAATACCAGAGACACATGTAAGACCAGCAGGAAGACCAACTTCTCTGGTTTCCTTCTAAGGGGATAAAGAGGGGCCCAGAAACGTAATAAAACGAGAAAGTGGGGCTTACACTTAGTCGCTTCAGTACACAGACAGGGGCCAACACAGCAAGTGTGACTTCTCGCCTCTGAAGAGCAGCACCACCCACCGGGCTGCTCAGGTCACTTCAACAGTAGCCCCTGGTTCTTCCTCCCCATCACCTCCAAAACCGCCCATCACTCCCACAACCAAACCGTGTGTCTAACAAAAGTCTTTCAGAACTCCATCTCCTGCTCTCCATCTCCACCCTAGGTGGAGTCCATTGCCACCCTCCCCTGGCTCTTTAATCCACTGAAGAGTGGCCCCACCAAGTCAGGTCCTGTGAGATGCAAAGCTTGAAACCAACCATGAAGCAAGATGCTAAATGTGTGTTCTGTGTCTGGTGGCATGGTGCCTGCACACAGCACACGGCTTTATGGGCAAAATACTGCTATAAGGGAACCACTTAAAAGTAAAAACATAAATACAACAGTACTTAAGAGTATTTAATTACTGAAGAGATTTGACCCCTAAACATTAAGAAATTACACAAGTAAAACATGCTGAGCAATACTTAGCTAAGTGGAAATGATTCAGCCGAAAACTGTTCCCTGTACCAACCGTAATGTGAGTGCATGCACACACACACACTTTTACCGACTAAAAATATCATGCATTCAAACTAAAACCAGTACATACCTGTCTTAATTTCTCTTTATGTTTTTCAACTTGTGCATTTAATTCTTCTTGCATTTTCAAACGAGCAGCTGCTAAAGCCTCCTGTCGTTTAACAACAATATCAGGTTCTGAAAAGGCAGAAAAAAACTGGAATAAAGCACCTTGTAAAATATAAAATGGAAACTCTTGAGGTCTATATTATTACAAGTGTACAGAAACCAAACAATACAAAAATCTTTTTTAACATGAGTAAGTCTATCCTTATGCATATATTTAATTACTGCCTAAAGGGGAAGGAGACTATCACATAGCCTCAGTTCAGAGTTCTTGTTAAATACTTAAACAGCATCAGACATCTCTGCTCACAACAGATTTCTGGGCTCCCTGAGCAATCCCAATTCAGAGAATCTGTCATGGGCCCTACGACTAAAATATAAGTGGTGAGGCAGCCACAGCGAAATTTTATTTCACATCCTGGATACCTCCTAACACCCAGCCTCTAGGCTAACCAGAATTCTAGAAGATAACCACGGGAAAGAAAGTTTTCTGATCATTAGCTATCACCTCGTTAGTTTACAGTTCTACTTTATAGAAATGTGAATTGTAATGTGAATTATAGCAACATTTGAAATTGCTGTTTTATTCTTAGAAAAAAAGAAATTATGTGTGGACTTTTTAAACCTAATTTTCCTAACAAAATTGTATAACACCAAGTACACCTTTTACTGCACATTTACTTTGTGCAACGCTTCCTTAAAACAAATTCCTGTTCTGAGATGCCCATCCCATTATATTATAAATCCACTCCTCAGCTGTCAGCAGGTCACAGTGCCAGCAATGGCTGTATCAGGTGACTGAAGCTGTTCTCTAACCTCAACCACGTCACAGTATCCTACAACTTAAGCAAGATTTACAACTGTATTTTTTGTTTTTGGGGATATACAGCCAAAACCCAAAAGTACTGAGATAATGGCAGAACCACAGGGTTTCATGAGAGAGTGAAGAAATTTTCTAGGTCCTTCTGCTAATGACTACTTTTACGTTATGATGTTTGTTTCTTCCCCAGCTTTTATAACTGTGGTGACTCAGATCACTGACGTTTAGCATTTATTTAATTATACTACTATTATCAAAATACTGAACATTCCTTTTGAATATGTTCTCAGAAACCGTAACTTCTAACAAGTTAAAAGGTGACTGTTTTAGAGGGAATGAGTTTTTGAAACAGCCATATGTAAGTATGCCATCAGGTCTGATGAGTAAGTTATGAAAAGCAAAATGCAGTGGATGTGAGGAACTAAGGCTGAGTTTCCGGTCACTCACAAGGGTTCTAGAGATAACTGAGAGTCAATAGGCACACCCATAAGTATGCAGAGCTGTGACGCTTTCATTTTAATCTCTCCTGTAAATGAAGAATGATGCAAGCAGAGGGTGTTCTACACATCATTAAGCAGGTTTTTCACCCCATCAAAAACTCTGAAATTTAAAAAACACACTATTGCAATTCACCAAAATCAACTTCAGAAGGGTAAAACAGTTTTCCTCCTACACAGATTAGACTGATACCTCTTACTCGTAACAGACTAACTTATAAATACTACAGTAAGTACGGGTAAAGCCACGTCTTCAGTCTTCTTCCCTGGAAAATTCCACGGACAGAGGAGCATGGGTCCCAAAGACTCGGACACGACTGAGCGCACACGCGTGTTACACACATACACGCACATACTCACCCAGAGCAGCGGCAGCTTGATCTAAGTGCCTCTGCCTCAAGGCCCTCAGCCGGGTGGAAAGCTTCTGAAACACCACGTAGAGAAGGATGCAGCTGAAGACGATGTACCAGCCGTAAGTGGCCAGCAGGGAGCCCACTGAAAAGAAAAAAACACTCACAGTTTTCAAATAACTAAAAATGACACTACCACCGGACTTCCTAAGAAGGCAGTTAAAACGGCGAGAAGTACAATCCAGGGATCCCTGAGAAGCCGCTTCTCAGCCGTCTGGGGAATTGGAGGGGCAAGCCAGGGGCAGGCGGGGCACGTCAGCAGGGTTTTGGATGATGGGGTGTGTCCCAATCAGGAAGAGAAGGGCTTTAAGGATCCAGGCAACATGCGGAAAGGGGTAGCCGCGGGGGGCTGGCACAAGGCAGAGTTTGGGGACGTGCGCGAGGGCGCGGTGGTGGGGGGAAGGCGGCTTGGCTGCAAACGCCAAGGACCCAGTGAACCCAGTAACCGCGACCCGGAAGGGCTTGTACCGCCTGTGTCGCGCGAGATAAAAGGACTCGGACAAACAAGGGCCGACAGCAAAGCCCAGGGAAGCCGGGCTCCGGGCGAGCCTCCGCGCGCGCCTTCGGCCCACCGCCCAGGCCTGTGGGTACCTGCCGCGTCCGGCCTCTGGCCGGCCCGGCCCACAGCGCCGTGGAAGACTACTCACTGAACATGGCGGCGACTCGGCGGTGGTGGCGCGGGCCCGCGGCCACTTACCTGTGACGTGAAGGAAACGCAGCCCCTCGGTCTCGAGGGCGGGCCGCGCGGACAGCTGATCCCCGTCCCGCTCCATGGCGACGCAGCCCCGGCCAGCCCCGCGCCGCACACACCCGCCGAGTCAGCGGCAGCCTTCGCCTTCCGGCGGGCCCCTAGTACACGTGGCGCCCGGGGCCGGGTTTCCGGCCTCCCAGCCAATCGGGTGGCAAACCGGCCCGGACGCCCGGCGTCCCCGCGGGGGCGTGGCCGAGGCGAGCTGAGCCCTCCGCGAGGCACCGGGAACCTGAGGCGCACCTACACGTTGCGCCGCGTCG
>SJYF01000723.1:2069058-2087369 GCA_006410515.1 Procapra przewalskii | reverse complement strand
AGATAAATTAACCAGTAGGGGTCAAAGTAAGATGACCAGCCACGAAGAAGACAAAGACCCAAAAGACTGTGCGCTTACAAAGAACTTAAAATTCCTGAAGATACGACTCTAGCAACTGCTTGCCCGTGCGTCGTTCCACACGTACTCTGCTTTCCTAATACTTTCTTTGCTCTATAGCTTCTGACTCCTTGTCTGATTTTTTTCTTACAAGGAAACAAAGTCCCTAGGCAAAGACTAGAGACTTAGATTCTACACACTGACCCCTGTCTTCTAGCGGTTAGGATTCCTGGTTTCCACCCAGGCAACCAGTCAGGGAACTAAGTTTGATTCCCAGTCAGGGGACTAAGTTCTCACTTTCAGCTGCTGCTTACTACAAGCTACTGCTGTGTGAATCCAATGTTATCATCTATAAAAGATGATAAACTCTTTGCTTTGGCGTGAATTCTCACTTGCTCTGACATCTTGCAGGAACTCAATGTGTTAAAATTGAATGACTTCTTAGGATTACAGATGCAATACTTGGCTTAACATATACTCATATGTAAATGCCAATGAACCACTCAGGATGACTAGGGCTAGCTGAAGTTTTTGGTTATACTCTGGACACTAGGTACACTATATCGGGGTGGGGTGGGGTCACTGTTCATGGAAGCAGCTGGTTATGATTTCTCTTTCAGGGAATTAGTGTTCTGAAAATTGATCTGGCACAACAGCTTTGGTCAATATTTGGGAGTGCCCACTAAAAATTTATTCATAACCTGAAAGTTGAGAATTATGTTTTGGGAATTTTTAGAACGTCAAGCCCATGAGGCAGCATCTCAAGTGTCCCTGAGAAAATTGCTCTGAGGAGATGAAGAGGAAGCTAGGATGCATAGGATATAGGAGTTTGTGACAAAGGGCAGGATAACAAACAATTCTGGTTAATTAAATGAAACCAGATATCCCAAGTTAAGGAATTTAGTGTCTCTCTCTATATGGGAAGATGGAAGAGCCTGGGCTCGCTGAAAACCTTCCTTTGATAGGCACCTCAGCTGCGTGGGGCCAATGCTGTGTGTTTTCACACCCTGAGGAAGCTCCGGGTTGACCTTAGGGAGTGGCTGCAGCCTGACGGCTGCTAGAAGGCAGGTGTTCTCTGCTTCCTTCCTGAGTTCCCAGATGCTGTGCCAGCTCGCCAGCATGCCTTTGGTAGTGGCTGCTTGGCTGCAACCAACGATGACTGTGGCACCGTTTACCGATATGGCAGGCAATATTACATTTATCAAGAGCAGGTTATTTTGATATATTAACGTAATGGTTAAGATTACTGGTGGCTTGGGTTAGCTAAGCAGACAGTCTTGGGCTTCCCTGGTTGCTCAGTGGTGAGGAATCCACCCACCAGTGCAGGAGACAAGGGTTTGCTCCCTCGTCCAGGAGGATCTCACATGCTCCAGAGCAGCTAAACCCATGCACCACAACTGTTCAGCCTGTGCTCTGGGATCAGGGAGCTGCCCCTGCAGAAGCCTGCTAGTCCGATAGCCTGTGCTCTAACTAGAGAGCAGACCCGGCTTGCCACAACTAGAGAAAAGCCCATGCACCAGGAAAGACCCAACACAGCCGAAAGTTAATAAATTAAATTAAGGGAAAACAGTCTTTATCAGACAGGTCCCTGCCTTAGTAAGACGTGTCAGATAAAGATGTGAAAGCTTCAGGAATGTTTCAGTGAATATCATTTCTGAGTTCATGGTGTAGTTCAAGAATTAAGATGCTTGGAGTAGGTATGAAGAAAGATACCACATTGCAAAGATTTGCTGTTGCTGGCTTTCATAATAAGTCAGTGGATCGTCAATGAATTAAGACATCTTGCATATCATAAAAGTGTCAAAATGTTGCCTCTGGTTAAATAGAAGAAAAGAGACTGCTTTATTAGCCTTGTTTATCCACCTTGCCCTGTAGTGTTCGTAATCATAGATGGAATACGTTTATAACATTTGATTTCTATTATATAAACAAAAATAATGAACAATTCTTGTCACTCAAGACTTTGTGACATAGAATAGAAATGAGCACAAGAGTCATGAAAATAATGTGCATTTAAACATTTACAAGAACAAAGTGTCTGGTAAATGTTTTTGAACTATTGTGAACTTCTATATACTTCTGTATACTATTGTGAACTTCAGTGTATTTGTATGTATACATACACATGTTTACATGTAGAATGATAAAGACTATATTCAACGGAAATTTAAGAAACTGATTTCAGAGCATGGATGATTTGTTTTCAGTGCCTAATATGTTGCTATTCTTATGGTCTCACTGATAGAAGTTACACATTCTTGGCCAAGTATATATGTTACCTTTGTCCTGTTAATCAGTGTACCATCTCACCTAGCTTGTCCAGAACCATAAAGTTATTTCAGCAAACATTTTGCTCAATATAACTGCTCAGGTGTTATTAACAAAAACAGAACAAAGGTAATATCCACGATTCCCAACTGGTCACTGACAATGGTAGACTAAATGATTGGCCCTAATCCATCACTCCTTGCAACAATACCCTTGCCATAGTCTCAAGGCGGGAGGAATGTATTTCCCCATCCTTTGACTTTGAGCTTGGTCAGACTACTTGTTTTGGTTAACGGCAAATAGGCCAAAGTAATAACGTGTCAGTTTTGAGTGTAGGTCTTAAGAAGCCTCTGCTCTCCTTTTTGAGCCTTTGCCTGGTTGTCCAGGCAAAAAGGGAAAAAATATGTAAAGCTGAACCACAATAGTTAATCCGTAGATGTGAAGTGAAAAACAGAGCCAGCTGTAAGAGAAAATGGTGACTGTTGTTTAAAATAAGTTTTGGGGTGGTTTGTTATGCAGCATTAAAAAAATTATTAGAGTATAATTGATTTATAATAATGTGTTAATTTCTACTGTACATTGAAATCACTTTATATATAGATTTATAATATATATAGGCATATATATATATAGGCTTCCCTGGTAGCTCAGCTGGTAAAGAATCTGCCTGTAATGTGGGAGATCCCAGTTTGATTCCTGGATTGGGAAGATCCCTTGGAGAAAGGATAGGCTATCCACTCCAGTATTCTTGGGCTTCTCTGGTGGCTCAGATGGTAAAGAATCCACCTGCAACGTGGGAGACTTGGGTTCGATTCCTGGGTTGGGAAGATGCCCTGGAGGAGGAGTGCATGGCAACCCACTCCAGTATTCTTGCCTGGAGAATCCCCATGGACAGAGGAGACCAGAGGACTACAGTCCACGGGGTCACAAAGATTCAGACATGACTGAGCAACTAAAAACAACACAGCATGTAATATATATATATATATGTGTGTGTGTGTGTGTGTGTGTGTGTGTGTGTGTGTGTATGTGTGTGTGTGTGTGTGTACATATATATATATACACACATACACACATATATATGCCATGGCATATATCACTTCATGGCAAATAGATAGGGAAACAATGGAAATAGTGACAGACTTTACTTTTATTTTTTTGGCCTCCAAAATCACTGCAGATGGTGACTGCAGCCATGAAATTAAAAGAAGCTTGCTCCTTGGAAGAAAAGTTATGACCAAGTTAGGCAGAATATTAAGAAGCAGAGAGATTACTTTGCCAACAAAGGTCTGCCTAGTCAAAGCTATGGTTTTTCCAGTAGTCATGTAAGGGTGTTAGAGTTGGACGATAAAGAAAGCTGAGCATCAAATAATTGATGTTTTTGAACTCTGGTGTTGAAAAAGACTCTTGAGAGTCCCTTGGACTGCAAGGAGATCCAATCAGTCCATCCTAAAGGAAATCAGTCCTGAATATTCGTTGGAAGGACTGATGCTGAAGCTGATACTCCAGTACTTTGGCCACCTGATGCGAAGAACTGACTCATTTGAAAAGACCCTGATGCTGGGAAAGATTGAAGGCGGGAGAAGGGGATGATAGAGGATAAGATGGTTGGATGGCATCATCAACTCAATGGACATGAGTCTGAGTAAACTCCAGGAGTTGGGGATGGACTGGCATGCAGGGAAGCCTGGCATGCTGCAGTCCATGAGGTCGCAAAGAGTTCGACATGACTGAGTGACTAAACTGAGCACTGACTGACATATATGTATATGTATATGTATATATATATATATATATTTCTTTTCCATGTGATTTATTACAAGATATACAGTATAGTTTCCTGTGTAGAACCTTGTTGTTTATCCATTCTCTGTATAATAGTTTGCACCTGCTAATTTCAAACTCCCAATACAACCCCTCTTCAACCCCTACCCCTTTGTTGACCACAATTTTGCTCTCTATATCTGTCAGTCTGTCTGTGCTTCATAGGCAAGTTCACTTGTATCATATTTTAGATTGCACATCTAAGTGACATCATATGGTTTTTATATTTCTCTTCATGACTTACTTCAATTAATATGATAATCTCTAGATCCATCCATGTTGCTGTAAATAGCATTATTTCATTCTCCTTTATGGCTGAGTAGTATTCCATTGTATATACATGCCACATGTCCATTCATCTGTTGATGGACATTTAGGTGGTTTTCATGTATTGCTATTGTAAATAGTGCTACTATGAAGATTATTGTGGCAGTAGCTAACTGATAAATTGTGAAATCTCAGCTTTTCACAAAAATGTATGCAGCAAAACAGGACTAAGGAGTTGGTAGCTAAGGAGATTGCAGAGATGGCAATCAAACAATAGTGTTTCTCAGACTGAGTAATACAAAGACCTCTATTGGAATGACATTCTTGTAGATCCTCAGGTGTGGCCTTTAAAATATGTTAAACATACACATAGGTAAAACTAGATATGAGTGCAATTGTCTGGTGGTTAGCACATTCTTTAGTCATATCCTTCTTGGGAAGTGGGATGAGAATTGACCTTTTCCAGTCCTGTGGCTACTGCTGGGTCTTCAAGATTTGCTGACGTATCAAAAACAACACCTTGATGGCATCATCCTTTAGAGTTTTGAATAGCTCTCTTGGGATTCCATTGCATCCACAAGCTTTATTAATAGCAGCATGACTGATTTTAGTAATCCAGTTCATTAAGATATGTTTTCTATAGTTCTTCAGTGTATTCTTTCCACCTCTTCTTGATCTCTTCAGCATCTACTAAGTCTCTACCATTTCTGCTCTTTATCGTGCCCATCTTTGGGTGAAATGTTCCCTTGATATTTCCAGTTTTCCTGAAGAGAAGGTATTTCCTGAAGAAGAAGAAAAAGAAGCCACGACAAAGCTAGACAGTGTTTGGAAAGGCAGAGACATTACTCTGCTGACAAAGGTCCATACAGTCCAGGCTGTGGTCTTTCCAGTGGCCACATACGGTTGTGAGAGCTAGACTGTAAAGAAGGCAGAACGCCAAAGAATTGATGTATTTGGACTGTGATGCTGAAGAAGATTCCTGAAAGTCCCTTGGACAGCAAGGAGATCAAACCAGTCAATCTTAAGGGAAATTAACACTGAATACTTATTTGAAGGACTGATGGTGAAGATGAAACTCCAGTAATTTGGTCATCTACTGCAAACAGCCAACTTGTCAGAAAAGTCCCTGATGCTGGGAAAGATTTAGGGCAGAAGGAGAAGATTGAGGTTGTCAAATGAGATGGTTGGATGGCATCACTGATGTAAGGGACTTGAACTTGGGCAAACTTCAAGAGATGGTGAGGGACAGGGAGGCCTGGAGTGCTGCTTTCTATGGGGTCGCAAAGAGTCGGACATGACTGGGTGACTGAACAACAACACAAATAGATATATATCTCTTAAATTCTTATTCTTTCACCCTCAGAACCAGGGCATTTACTGATTACATACAAATATACACATATTCAAATCAACATCTTAATATAGTTCCACAGAAGCAAAGTTCTTTCAAGTATTGCATGACTGTGTCACTGTTATAAAATTTTCTTCACCTTTAAACATAAATAGTTTAAATGCTCCAACCAGAAGAAAAAGTATGCCTGAGTAGGTACAAAAAGATCCCTGTACATGCTGTCTATAAGACACTTCAGACCTAGGAGCACATACAAACTGGAAATAATACATTTTTTCCCCAAGCACACATGGAACAGTCTCCAGGATAGATCACACTGTGGGTCACAAATCAAGTCCTGGTAAATTTTAAAAAATTGAAATTGTATCAAGATTGTTTTTCTGACTACAAAGCTATGACATTAGATATCAATTACAGGAAAAACATCTGTAAAAAACAGAAACACGTGTAGGCTAAACAATGCACTTCTAAATAGCAAAGAGGAACACTGAGTGAATCAAAGAGGAAATTTAAAAAATATCTAGAAACAAATGACAACTCAAAACCTATGGGATGCAGTTAGAAGCAATGCTAAGAGAAAAGTTTATAACAATACAAGCTTACCTCAAGTAATGAGAAAAACACCAAATTAAAAATCAACCAACATTAAACCAATCAACATTAGAAACCCAACCAACANGAAACCCAACCAACATTACACTTAAAGCAACTAGAAAAAAAACAAGAAAACCTAAACATTAGTAGAAGGAAAGAAATCATATAGATTGGGATAGAAATAAATTAAAAAGAAATGAGGGAAACAATAGCAAATATCAATAAAACTAAAAGTTGGTTCTTTGAGAAAATAAAGTTGACATACAATTAGCCAGACTCATCAAAAGAAGGAGAAGAGACAAATCAATAAAATCAGAAACAAAAAAAAGGACAATGCAGAAATGCAAATTATCATAAGAGACTACTGTGAGCAATTATATGACAATAAAATAGACAACCTGGAAAAAAAAAGGATAAATTCTCTGTAAAGTACAACCTTCTAAGACTGAAAGAAGAAGAAGCAGAAAATATGAACAAACTGTGAGAGTTGGACTATAAAGAAAGCTGAGCACCGAAGAATTGATGCTTTTGAACTGTGGTATTGGAGAAGACCCTTGAGAGTCCCTTGGACTGCAAGGAGACCCAGCCAGTCCATCCTAAAGGAGATCAGTCCTGGGTGTTTGCTGGAAGGACTAATGTTGAAGGTGAAACTCCAATACTTTGGCCACCTTATGCAAAGAGCTGCTAATTTGAAAAGATCCTGATTCTGGGAAAGATTGAGGGCAGGAGATGGGGATGACAGAGGAGGAGATGGTTTGATGGCATCAGCAACTCAATGGACATGACTTTGGGTAAACTCTGGGAGTTGGTGATGGACAGGGAGGCCTGGCGGGCTACAGTTCATGGGGTCGCAAAAAGTCAGATATGACTGAGTGACTGAACTAAACTAAACTGAATCACAAATGCTGAAATTGACACTGTGATAAAAAATCCAACAAACAAAACCCCAGGACCAGATGTCTTCACAAGAGATTATCAAAAGTTCAGAGAAGAGTTAGCACTATCCTGCTCAAACTGTTCTTAAAATTTAGAGAGGGAGGAAAACACTCAAACTCTGATGCCACCATCACCCTGATACCAAAACTAGACAAAGATTTTAGGTTAATGTCACTGATGAGTGTAGAGGCAAAAATCCTCAACAAAGTTCTAGCAAACAGAATCCAATAACACATTAAAAGAATTATATACATCATCAGGTGGGGTTAATCCCACTGATTTAAGGATTCTTCAATATATGCAAATCAATATGATATATCATGTTAGCAAATTGAAAAACATGATCATCTCAATAGATGTAGAGGAAACTTTTGACAGAATTCAAACCTCATTTATGATCAAATTTTCCAGGAGATCGGCATAGACGGAACCTATCTCAACATAATAAAGGCCATATATGACAAACTGACAGCAAACATTATTCTCAATGGTGAAAAGCTGAAGGTATTTCCTGTAAGATCAGAAACAAGACAATAGTTCCCACTCTCATAACTATTATTCAACACAGTTCTGGAAGTCCTAGCTATGGGATTCAGAGAAGAAGAGGAAATAAGAAGAATTCACATTGAAGAATAAATAAAATATTCATTGTTTGCAGATAACATGATACTATAAGTTCAGTTCAGTTCAGTTGCTCAGTCGTCCCTGATTCTTTGTGACCTCATGGACGGCAGCACGTCAGTCTCCCCTGTTCATCACCAACTACTGGAGATTGCTCAGGCTCATGTCCATCGAGTCAGTGATGCCATCCAACCATCTCAGCCTCTGGCCCCCCTTCTCCTACTGTCTTCAGTCTTTCCCAGCTTCAGGGTCTTTTTCAGTGAGTCAGTGCTTGGCATCAGGTGGCCAAAGTATTGGAGCTTTAGCTTCAGCATCAGTCCTTCCAATGAATATTCAGGACTGATTACTGTTAGGATTGACTGACTTGATCCCCTTGCAGTCCAAGAGACTCTCAAGAGTCTTCTGCAACACCGCAGTTCAGAAGGATCAGTTCTTCAATGCTCAGTCTTATTTATGGTCCAACTCTCACACCCATACATGGCTACTGGTAAAACCATAGCCTTGACTAGATGGACTTTTGTCAGCAAAGTAATGTCTCTGCTTTTTAATATGCTGTCTAGGTTGGTCTTAGCTTTTCTTCCAAGGAGTAAGCATCTTTTACTTTCTCGGCTGCAGTCACCATTTGCAGGGATTTTGGAGCCCTCCAAAATAAAATCTCTCACTATTTCCATTGTTTCCCCATCTATTTGCCATGAAGTGATGGGACTGGATGCCATGATGTTAGTTTTATGAATGTTGAGTATTAAGCTAGCTTTTTCACTCTCCTCTTTCACTTTCATCAAGAGGCTCCTTAGTTCCTCTTCACTTTCTGCCATAAAGGTGGCATCATCTGCATATATGAGGTTATCGATATTTCTCCCAGAAATCTTGCTTCCAGTGGTGCTTCATCCAGCCTGGCATTTGGCAGGATGTACTCTGCATATGATGATGCTTTGAAAGTGCTATACTCAATATGCCAGCAAATTTGGAAAACTCAGCAGTGGCCACAGGACTGGAAAAAGTCAGTTTTCATTCCAATCCCAAAGAAAGGCAATGCCAAAGAATGCTCAACTACCACACAACTGCACTCATCTCACCTGCTAGTAAAGTAATGTTCAAAATTCTCCAAGCCAGGCTTCAGCAATATGTGAACCATGAACTTCCAGATGAGCAAGCTGGTTTTAGGAAAGGCAGAGAAACCAGAGATCAAATTACCAATATCCATTGGATCATGAAAAAAGCAAGAGAGTTCCAGAAAAATATCTATTTCTGCTTTATTGACTACACCAAAGCCTTTGACTGTGTGGATTACAATAAACTGTGGAAAATTCTGAAAGAGATGGGAATACCAGACCATCTGACCTGCCTCTTGAGAAATCTGTATGCAGGTCAGGAAGCAACAGTTAGAGCTGGACATGGAACAGCAGACTGGTTCCAAATAGGAAAAGGAGTACTTCAAGGCTGTATATTGTCACCCTGATTATTTAATGTCTATGCAGAGTACATCATGAGAAACGCTGGACTGGAAGAAGCACAAGCTGGAATCAAGATTGCTGGGAGAAATAGCAATCACCTCAGGTATGCAGATGACACCACCTTTATGGCAGAAAGTGAAGAGGAACTAAAAAGCCTCTTGATGAAAGTAAAAGTGGAGAGTGAAAAAGTTGGCTTAAAGCTCTCCATTCAGAAAACGAAGATCATGGCATCTGGTCCAATCACTTCATGGGAAATAGATGGGGAAACAGTGGAAACAGTGTCAGACTTTATTTTTTGGGGCTCCAAAATCACTGCAGATGGTGACTGCAGCCATAAAATTAAAAGATGCTTACTCCTTGGAAGGAAAGTTATGACCAACCTAGATAGCATATTCAAAAGCAGAGACATTACTTTGCCAACAAAGATCCATCTAGTCAAGGTTATGGTTTTTCCAGTAGTCATGTATGGATGTGAGAGTTGGACTGTGAAGATAGCTGAGTGCTGAAGAATTGATGCTTTTGAACTGTGGTGTTGGAGAAGACTCTTGCGAGTCCCTTGGACTGCAAGGAGATCCAACTAGTCCATTCTAAAGGAGATCAGCCTTGGATATTCTTTGGAAGAAATGCTAAAGCTGAAGCTCCAGTACTTTGGCCACCTCATGCGAAGAGTTGACTCATTGGAAAAGTCTCTAATGCTGGGAGGGATTGAGGGCAGGCAGAGAAGGGGATGACAGAGGGTGAGATGGCTGGATGGCATCACTGACTTGATGGATGTGAGTTTGAGTGAACTCTGGGAGTTGGTGATGGACAGGGAGGCCTGGCATGCTGCAATTCATGGAGTCGCAAAGAGTCAGACACGACTGAGTGACTGAACTGAACTGAACTCTGCATGTAAGTTAAATAAGCAGAGTGACAATATATAGCTTTGAGTTATGCCTTTCCCAATTTGGAATCAGTTCATTGTTCCAGGACCAGTTCTAACTGTTGCTTTTTTTCTTTTTAAATACTTATTCTACGTTACAATACTGTGTTGGTTTTGCCATACATTGACATGAATCAGCCACAGGTGTACACGATCTCCCAATGCTGAAGCCCCCTCCCACCTCCCACCCCATACCATCTCCCTGGATCATCTCGTGCGCCAGCCCCAAGCATCCTGTACAAAACATAGNATCTCATTAGAACTGAGTCAAATTTATTCTTTTTAAGGGCTGAGTAATACTCCATTGTATATATGTACCACTGCTTTCTTATCCATTCATCTGCTGATGGACATCTAGGTTGTTCCCATGTCCTGGCAATTATAAACAATGCTGCAATGAATATTGGGGTACATGTGTCTCTTTCAATTCTGGTTTCCTCGATGTGTATGCCCAGCAGTGGGATTGCTAGGTCATAAGGCAATTCTATTTGCAATTTTTAAAGGAATCTCCACACTGTTTTCCATAATGGCTGTACTAGTTTGCATTCCCACCAACAGTGTAAGAGGGTTCCCTTTTCTCCACACCCTCTCCAGCATTTATTTCTTGTAGACTTTTGGATTGCAGCCATTCTGACTGGTGTGAAATGGTACCTCACTGTGGTCTTAATTTGCATTTCTCTGATAATGAGAGATGTTAGGCATCTTTTCATGTGATTGTTAGCCATCCGTATGTCCTCTTTGGAGAAATGCCTATTTAGTTCTTTGGCCCATTTTTTGATTGGATCAACTTATGCAGCTCAACTCCAGAAAAATAAATGATCCAATAACTGTTGCTTCTTTACCTGCAAACAGATTCCCCAGGAGGAAGTTAGGTAAGGCAGTCTGGTATTCTCATCTCTTTAAGAATTTTCCACAGTTTGCTGTGATCCACACAGGTGAAGGATTTGGCATAGTCAATAAAGCAGAAGTAGATGTTCCTTTGGACCTCTCTTCCTTTTTCTGTGAGCCATCGGATGTTGGCAATTTAATCTCTAGTTCCCCTTTCTTTTCTAAATCCAGCTTGAACATCTGGAAGTTCTTGGTTCACTTACTGTTGAAGTCTCACTGGTAGAATTTTGAGCATTACTTTGCTAGCGTGTGAGGTGAGTGCAATTGTGCGGTAGTTTGAGCATTCCTTGCCATTGCCTTTCTTTGGGATTGGAATGAAAACTGACCTTTTCCAGTCTTGTGGCCACTGCTGAGTTTTCCAAATTTGCTGGCATATTGAGTGCACCACTTTCAAAGCATCGTCTTCCAGGATTTGAAATAGCTCCACTGGAATTCTATCACCTCCACTAGCTTTGTTTGTAGTGATGCTTTCTAAGGCCCACTTGACTTCACATTCCAGGATGTCTGGCTCTAGGTGAGTGATCACACCATCATGGTTATCTGGGTCATGAAGATACTTTTTGAATAGCTTTTTTGTGTATTCTTGCCACCTCTTCTTAATGTCTTCTGCTTCTGTTAAGTCCATAGTGTTTCTGTCCTTTATTGTGCACCTCTTTGCATGAAATGTTCCCTTGGTATCTCTAATTTTCTTGAAGAGTTCTCTAGTCTTTTCCATTCTATTGTTTTCTCTTATTTCTTTGCATTGATCACTGAGGAAGTCTTTCTTAACTCTTCTTGCTCTTCTTTGGAACTCTGCATTCAGATAGGTATATCTTTCCTTTCCTTCTTTGTCTTTAGCTTTAGAAAACCCTACAACACCACCAAAGGCTATAAGAGCTAATCAATGAAAGCAGTAAAGTTATAGGATATAAAATAAACACACACCAGAGACACACTGAATCATTGCATGAAGAAACTTGTGCAGGCAGTATTCTTCACGTAGTGAATATACATAATTAGTACCTGGTTAAGACTGAGAGTTCTCTTAGAAAGGTATTAGCAAAGGTTGCTGGCAATATGTTTCCTTCTCACTTGTCATAGAGTGATATTGCTGCAGTGAATAGAAAACAGGCAAACAGGGTTTTTCAAGCAGCTTTGGAACTTCACATACCTAGCTTTCACAGGGAAAAAATACTGCTTTTGCCACCAGGCCCCAGTTTCTAAGGTGACAAACAGCTCATGCTCTGCAGCTTCCAACCAGCTAAACACTTGCCTTAGCCACACTGATCTTTAAGGAAGAATCTTGCATGTGCCGAGTGTTCTGCATCTGGTGAATGCATATGTGTTATTACCTGTTAGGATTAGCTGTTCTTTCAGAGAGCTTCTTAACACAGAGTTGCAAGAACTCAGTTTCTTTCTAAACTAAAAAGTTACTTGTCCAAAAACATAGCTGAAGAGAATAGAACACAATAAACCAGAGTGTTTTTCAGACAGCTTTGAAGCCCCAACTGTATAACTTCAAAAAGGGGAAAAGCAGTTTCTGAGAAGCAAGAACACACACCTGAGACACACTAATCCATTCCATTAATAAACTTATGTGTACACGGTGTTCTGCATGTGGTGAATGCATACCAGGGTTAGTACCCAGTAGGCCAAGGTATTCTTTCACAGAGCTAATTGCAAGGAATTGTAAGAACCTTGTTTATTTCTAAAAACTCACTTGTCCAATGAGAGACCATGCCACTGAATAGAACACAAGCATCCCAAGTGTTCTTTTGCAGCTTTGATCCTGCAACTACCTAGCTTCACTAGGGTAAAGTACCGCTATGCCATTAGGCTCCAATTTCCCAGGTGAAAAACAGCATCTTTCCTGCAGTTTTTGACTAGCAAAAACACATATGTGAGACACATTGAACACTTTCATGAAGAAACTGGTATACACAGAGTGTTTTGCATGTGGTGAATGCATACCAGAGTTAGTACCTTCTGTGCCTATGTTTTCTCTTAGAGAACTACCAGCAAGGAATTGCTAACACCCTTCTAAGACTCACTTGTTTAATGAAACACTGTTGTAGTGAATATAGCACAAGAACCAGAGTTGCTTTGATGCTGCAACTACATAGATTTCACAGAAGGAAATACTCCTTGTACCAGCAGGCTCCAGTTTAAAAGGTAAAAAAAACCAGAATCTTTCCTTGCAGTTTCAAACCAGTGAAAACAATTACCCAAGACACACTGAAACTTTCCATTGAAAATCTTGAGTGTGCAGAATGCTCTGTGTGTGATGAATACATAGGTTATTACCTTGGTAGGCTTAGTTGTTCTATGTGAGGGCTCCAAGCAAGGAATTACAAACACCATGAAAGTGAAAGTGAAGTTGCTCAGTCGTGTCTGACTCTTTGCGACTCCATAGATTGTAGCCTACCAGGCTCGTCTGTCCATGGAAATTGCCAGGCAAGAATACTGGAGTGGGTTGCCATTTCCTTCTCCAGGGGATCTTCCTAACCCAGGGATGGAATCCAGGTCTCCCGCACTGTAGGCAGATGCTTTACCATCTGAGCCACCAGAGAAGCCCATATCTCCTTCTAAAAACTCACTTGCTGAAACAGAGACATTGCTGCAATGAATGAACACAAGCAACCAAACTGTTTTTTAGGCAACTTAGAGGCCACAAATTTCTAGCTTTCACAATGGAAAAATACTGCTTTTGACAGCAGGTTTCAATTATGAAGTATTTAAAAGGATACACAGTATTCTTTCTGTGAATGCATACCTGGAAGCATTACTTGAATGCATACCTGATGCACCTAGCAAGGTCTAGGTGTTCTCTTAGAGATCTGCATGCAAAGAATCGTAAACATCCAGTTTTTTTTTTTTCTTCTAAAAACTCACTTATTCAATGAGAGACATTACTGCAGTGAATAAGACACGAACAGCCAGGGAGTATTTCAGACAGCGCAGGGGCCACAGTTACCTATCTTTCACAGGGCAGCATCTTTCCCTGCCATTTCCAACAAGTAAAAACAAACACGTGACACACAGTGAATCCTTCCATGAAAAACCTTGTGTTCACTAAGGGTTTTGCATATGGCAAATGCATACTAAGCTAGTGCCTAATTAGGCATAGGTGTTTCTCTTAGAGAGTTACTAGCAAGGCATTGCAAATACACTATTTATTCTGAAAACTCACTTGTCCACAGACAGAAATTGCTGTAGTGAATAGAACAAAGGCAACCAATGTGTTTCTCAGGCAACTTAGAGGCCACAACTGTATACCAGAGGGGAAAATATTGCTTTTACCAATTGGCCCCAATTGCCAAGGAGACAAACAGCATCTTTCCTTGCAAATTCCAACAAGTAAAAACACAAACCTNNNNACTGAACCCTTCCATGAAGAAAACTGTATACACAGAATATTCTGCATGAGATGTGTGCGTATCTGATATAGTACTGAGTTAGACCCGGGTGTTCTCTCAGAGGGCTACTAGCAAGGAGTTTCTATTTAAAAACTCACTTGTCCATCAAAAGTTATCGATGCAGTGAATTGAACACAAGCAACCAAAGTGTTTTTCAGGCAGCTTAGAGAGTGCAGCTAGTCTAGCTTTCTTTAGAGGAAAAATATTTCTCAAAGTCCAATTTCCAAAGTGACAAACAGGATCTCTCTGGTTCTTTATACCAGGAAAAACACACACCTGGGAAACACAGAACATGTCCATGAAGAAAATGTGCAGAAAATATTCCACATGCAGTGAATACATAACTGAGACAGTAGTTAGTTAGTGTTGGGCCTAAATGTTCTCTAGGAGAGCCTGTAGCCAAGAGCTGTGAGCACCCTGAGATGGTTCTAAAAACTCACTTGACCTACAATAGATACACTGCAGTGAATATAACAAAGCAATCAGTGTTTTTCAGGCATCTTAGAGGTTGCAACTAATTAGCATTCATATGGGAAAAATATTGCTTTTGCCATAAGGATCGTATTTTCAAACAAGTTCTCTAGTGAAAGGTTGCAGTGTGCTTCTAAGTGTGTGTTATACAACCGCCTGCAAAGGGCAGGGAAACCTGCTAGGTGTGAGCCTGGAAAGTTGGTTCTTATCATGAATTGCAGTGTATTCTCACTTGGAATGCTGATGGAGTGCAACCCAAAATCCTCCTGGAAAAAGCATTGAATTTCTTTTCTGCTAGTCATTGCTGCAACATCTGTGGTCAAACCACCTAGTTTTAGAAAGATACCGGCTGGTGGAACCTGCTTGCCTAGGAGCTCAGCTCAGAGACAACAGTTCAACCTATTCAGGAAAAACCAATGATCATGTATCAGTACCACCAACGCACTCCCATGAAATAAGTTTTCTGGTACATCTCCAGTGTGCTCTTGGGGTGTTCTTCAAACACTTGGAAAAGGCAGGGTAAACTTCTAGGTATGAACCTGGAAAGTTTTTTCTTTTTGCTACTTGAACTGTGTGTGCACTCATAATGTGAAGGGATGGCAGCACAATGCTGCCTGAAACACCATTAGATTTCTTTATGCTTTTTCTGCAACGTATTTGGTCAAATAACTGCATTTCCTGAGAGAGACTGGCTGGTGGTACCTACTGGCCTAGGAATTCACCTAGTCAGGATAACCTAATCACAGGGTACTCAGTACTCCCAGAGCACTCTCCCCAAACTAGTTTTCCCATGAAAAGGTGCAGTGTGCTCTGTGTGTGTTCTTCAACTTCTTGGAAAAGGCAGATAAAACAGCTTGAAAGCATGACAGCCAGAAGTTGACGAGAAAAACAATCGGATTCCTTTCCTACTAGTCATAGCCACAACCTCCTGGTCAAACAGCTGCATTTTTTTCTGAGAAAATAATGGCTATATACAAGAAATTGACAGCTCACATTATTCTCAATGGTGAAAATCTGAAAGCATTTCCTCTAAGAAAAGGAAAAAGACAAGGTTACCCACTCTTGCTTCTGTTATTCAACACAGTCTTGGAAGTTTTAGCTACAGAAATCAGAAAAGACAAAGATATAAAAGGAATCCAGATTGGAAAGTAAGAAGTAAAGCTTTCACTATTTGCAGATAACATAATACTGTATATGCAAAACCCTAATGATACTATCAGGAAATTACTAGACTTAAGCAGTGAATTTCATATTTTTGCAGGGTACAAAATAAATGCACAGAAATCACTTATATTTCTATACACTAACAATGCAACATCAAAAGAGAAATTTAAGAATCAATCCCACTTACCATTGAAACAAAAAGAATAAAATACCTAGGAATAAACCTACGGACACAAAAGAGCTGTATACAGAAAACTACAAGACAGTGATGCAATAAACCAAAGATGACATAAACATCTGGAGAGATATTCCACACTCCTGGGTTTGAAGAATCAATATTCTGAAAATGGCTATACTACCAAATGCAATCTACAGACTCAATGTAATCCCTATCAAATTATCAATGGCATTTTTTTCACAGAATTAGAGCAATACATTGCATAATTTGTATGGAAACACAAAAGACTCCGAATAGCCAAAACAATCTAGAAAAAGAAGAATGGAGCTAGAGTAGGAAGCAACCTTCTTATGTTCAGACTATACTACAGAAGTGGCACAAAATCAGAAATATAAACCAATGGAACAAGTTAGAAAGCCCAGAGATAAACCCACATATGTACAGGCAACTTATCTTTGACAAAGGAGGCAAGAATATACAATAAGGCAAAGACAGTATCTTCAGTAATGGTGTTGGGAGAACTACAACTATGTGTCAAAGAATGAAATTAGGACTCTTCCTAACACTATACACAAAGATAAACTCAAAATGGATTAAAGACTGAAATATAAGACCAGAAACTATAAAACTCTTAGAGGAAAACATAGACAGAACACTTGATGACATAAATCAAAGCAAGATCCTTTATGACCCATCTCCTTGAATAATAGAAATAAATACAAAAATAAACAAGTGGGACCTAATTAAACTTAAAAGCTTTGCACAGAAAAAGAGACTATAACTGAGGTGAAAAGAAACTCTCAGAATGGGAGGAAATAATAGAAAAGGAAACAACTGACAAAGGATTAATGTCCAAATCAAACAACTCAATCAAAAAATGAGCAATAGACCTAAACAGATATTTCTCCAAAGAAGACATACAGTAACCTAATGAACACATGAAAAGATGCTCAACATTGCTCAGTATGAGAGAAATGCAACTCAAAACTACAATGAGATATCATCTCACATTGGTCAGAATGGCCATCATCAAAAAATCCACAAACAACAAGTGCTGGAGAAAGTGTGGAGAAAAGGGAAATCCTGTGCATTGTTCATGGGAATGTAAATTGATGCAGCCACTATGGAAGACACAATGAAAATTCCTTTAAAAAACTAGGAATAAAACCATCAGTTCAGTCCATGTCCTTTGTGACCCCATGGACAGCAGCAGGCCAGGCCTCCCTGTCCATCACCAACTCCTGGAGTCCACCCAAACCCATGTCCATTGAGTCAGTGATGCCATCCGACCATCTCATCCTCTGTTGTCCCTTTCTCCTCCCGCCTTCAATCTTTCCCAGCATCAGGGTCTTTTCCAATGAGTCAGTTCTTCACATCAGAAGGCCATAGTATTGGAGTTTCAGCTTCAACATCAGTCCTTCCAATGAACACCCAAGACTGATCTCCTTTAGGATGGACTGGTTGGGTCTCCTTGCAGTCCACGAGACTCTCAAGGGTCTTCTCCAACACCACAGTTCAAAAGCATCAATTCTTTGGCTCTCAGCTTTCTTCACCATCCATCTCTCACATCCATACATGACTACTGGAAAAATCATAGCCCTGACTAGATGGACATTTGTTTGCAAAGCAATGTCTCTGCTTTTTAATATGCTGTCTAGGTTGGTCATAACTTTCCTTCCAAGGAGTAAGCATCTTTTAATTCCATGGCCGCAGTCACCATCTGCAGTGATTTTGGAACACACACACAAAATCAAGTCTGACACCATTTCCACTGTTTCCCCATCTATTTCCCATGAAGTGATGGGATCAGATGTCATCATCTTAGTTTTCTGAATGGTGAGCTTTAAGCCAACTTCTTCACCCTCCTCTTTCACTTTCATCAAGAGGCTTTTTAGTTCCTCTTCACTTTCTGCCATAAGGG
>SJYF01000723.1:2049251-2061498 GCA_006410515.1 Procapra przewalskii | reverse complement strand
GCATCCAAGTACTGCATTTCAGACTCTTTTGTTGACCATGATGGCTACTCTATTTCTTTTAAGGGATTCCTGCCCGCAGTAGTAGATATAATGGTCATCTCAATTAAATTCACCCATTCCAGTTAGTCTTAGGCAAAATAGATTGTTGCCATGGCAATTCAGAGCTTAAGAAAAAATGTCTTATATGACTAAGACAAAGCCATGTAGGAGAAAATGTCCCTTCCTCCTCCTCCTCCTCCTCCTTGAGGGTTCTGGACTCCTTATCAACCTACCTAAGAATTGACTCTCTCATTTTCCTTATAATTCCCACTCTGCAACCAGTACAGAGTCTGGTAATAAAATCTGTTCTTACTTTACAAGTCAAGTAATCAAGTGAGAGGACATTATGTATATTACTTTTCAGCTGTGATTGATTTCTGTGGATCCCTACTAAATACTGCTGACCTCATTGTACCATTTTAGCACATTCTTTAGATGCCCTTTTATTTTTCTTAAATTTTATTTAAAAATTATTAGTATTTTTACATATATATGAATCTATTATCTTTCAAATTCTTTTACCATTTAAGTTATTACAGAATATTGTGCAGAGTTCCTTGTGTTATATAGCAGGTTCTTGTTGGCTATCAATTTTAAATATAGTAGTGTGTACATGTCAATTCCAAACTCCCACTCTTTCCCTTCAGTCCACCCTTCTCCCTGCTAATCATAAATTCATTCTCCATGAGTCTTTGCTTTGTAAATAAGTTCACTTATTTTTTTTTTTTTAGATTCCACGTATAAGTGATAACACATGATTATTTGTTTTTGTCTGGCTTACTTAATTAGTTGGCTTACTATTCTTTGGTGATGTTGTTTAGTCACTAAATTGTGTCCAACTCTTTCATGACCCTGTTGGATTGTAGCCTGCCCAGCTCCTCTGTCCATGGGATTTTTCAGGCAAGTGTACTGGAGTAGGTTGCTATTTCCATCTCCCCAGGATCTTCCCAACTCAGGAACGGAATTCACTATCTTCTGCATTGTAGGCAAATTCCTTACCATTGAGCCATCAGGAAAGCCCACGGTAATCTCCAGGTCCATCCATATTGCTGCAAATGGCATTAGTTTTTCCTTTTTAATGGTTGACTAATATTCTGTTGCATATATGTACCACATCTTTATCCTTTCACCTGCTGATGAACATTTAGGTTGCTGTCATCTCTTGGTTATTGCAAACAGTGCTTCAGTGAACATTGGGGTGCATGTATCCTTTTTTTTTTTTTTTTTGCATCCTTTTGATCCATGTCTTTCTACAGATATTTGCCCAGGAGTGCAATTGCTGGATCATGTGAAACTATTTTATTCTCTCAAGGAACCTACATACTATTCTCCATCGTGATTGTACCAATTTACATTCCCTGTGCCCTTTTGAAAAAAATATTCCTTTCCAAACAAAAACATGGTTAAATTAATCAAAAAGTAAATTTTGGCCTTAGTAAACAAAAGTTCTCAGAAATTCACTCCACAGTGTCCAAGTTTTCAAGACACTAGATGCAGGCACAGAAGTTCTGAAGTACTTAAAGTCATATTTCCAGCACTTGAACTCTTTTTCTGCATTTTCCTAGGTCTTTAACATTGGGAAAGCCTCAGCTTTCTCATCAGTATAAAGGTGACAACAACAGTACCTCCTTCACAGAGTACTAGAAGGACTGAATGATTCATCGTGTGCAAAGTTCTTAGCACACAGTCCTGCATAAAAGACAGCTGTGATTATAATCTATCTATGAAGAGGCCTGTAGAACTGGTCACAGACCAGGGACAACTTGACAATTCTGGTAAGAGGGAGGGATTAATGAAAATGAAATGTTCACCATCATTCAAACATAGATTGAAGTAATCCAGAAGTAATTGCTGGAAATACCAAACTAGCTACTTCTGACCCATCCAGCTGACATCTGAAAACCTAATGTCAGGTTCAGAAGCCTGTGCTAAGTCTTGGAGAAGAAGTGGAAGCTGGAAGAGGCAGAAGAAAATGTCTCATAGCTGCCCTCGCTCCATTCCTCCAGTGGAGTACCCATCTAGGAGCAGGCTGGGCTGTCTTACTGAAGTCAGGTGAGCTAGAAGACCTAAAGCTTGTTTTCATTTTACTGAAAATGTGCTCAGTTCAAATTGAACAAAGTGGAGTGTAAAGCCTGTCTGTCCTCAGTGGTGGCCATTGGTTTGTGATTATGTTTGCTAAGCTAGGTTTGGGGCTGCAGCAGTTTCTCACAGAGAGGCTATTCAGACTTTAAGAGTAATCAGTTCTTCCTTTCACGTTCATGGATAGTGGAGGGGCAGAAACCCAGAACCCTGCTCATACTATTTAAGCACACCTGAATTGTAGGTGAAGCCCTGGAGACTGGCACTTGCCTCCTTGCTTGGCAAGAATGGGATTTCAAGCTCTCCCTGGGCAGGGGTGGGTGTGTTGTTTGGGCTTGCGGGGGAGTCTCTGTTTCTGGGCTTCATCAAGAGTGGAGAAGGGCACATACTTTGAACATAGGTCACAGGTCATTGGAACCTCCCCCCTCTTTCTTAACATTTGCAGAATCTGCCTCTGGGTAGGGTTAGCAGAAGGGTGAGCCTCCAAGAGGGGCAGTTGATGTTACACTCCCGCCAGTGGGAAGGCCCCCCACCCATGTGGACCTGAAAGCCCATGCCTTTTCCCAGCCTCCTGTTTGGCCATTCAAAACAAGAAAGATGCCTACTCTTGGCTCAAATGTTTCTGACAACATGTGCATTTATTTGTATTAGAAGTACAAACATAGGAATCCAAATACAAATACAGAGGGCAGCCTAGCCCACCCCGAGCAGGGCACAGTAGGGCCAGACTGGCGGAGCCAGGTGTAGTGCCTCCCATGTGTCAGTGCTGCCCGCGTGGCCAAGGCACGTTGGACACAAGTGTGCCCACTTTCCTCTAGGAAATCACGAGCTGCACAACTAGCAGGGAGTCACACCCTTGACAGAGAGGAGGAGGATGGCAGGACCTCGGGCCCAGAGCTAGAGCCTGAAGGCCCTCATGGGGTGACAGTAAAGCAGGGGCTGTCTGTGCCGCTTGATGAAGGCAGGGACCCTGGCTTGGCCCTCAGCCCACTTGCCTGGAAAGGGGCCGGAGCACACATTTGGCCAGGGCAGGCCACCTCTCAGGACCAGGTCTCCACACTGAGCCTCTACATTGAGTGCCCAATGCAGATTCTAAGCAACCCTCAGATTCTGAAATCCTTCTCCTCTCTCCCACTTGGAGGAGATGAATTCACAGGCAGGAAGAATTCTATCCAGGCAGAGAGCAGGTATGCAAATCTTCTCTGCCTTTCTGCCTGCAGCATCTCCTAGGGCACCTGACGGTTTTCCTTTACACACATGTTTCAAAAAGAGACGGCTACACATTATGGTTAACTCTTACATGTTGCACAGTTCACACTAAACCTGGTACTTTCTCACAATATACATGAAATCTGTGTCCTAAACAAGTGTTACAGAGGCTATTTGCCACCTATATCTTGAAGAACTACTTTTGGCTTATCAGTTAAAATAGACCACTATGCACAAATGACTAAGAAATAACTTAAGCGTGCCCTAGTGAAAATGTGATGGTCTGCTCTCAGTAGAAGGCAGCCTCATTTGGACTTCAAAACAATTTCTGATCAGTTATTTAAGCTTGATTTTCCTTTTAAAGAAAAAATGTGGCCCCACATTTTCAGGAAATAAAAAGATAGTTCTTCTGTTTCTTTTTTCCCATAAAAAGAAAAAGCTTGAGAAGCTAATATGCTTTCATTAGGAATCTGTGCTCCTTTCGATTTGTTTCAACTATGTTTAGGGTGATAGGTAGAGTAATACACACGCTAATAAGTTGTTCCAGTTTTACCACTGTACATAACGATATAAATATGCACATCACAGCATGTAAACACAAGATGGCCCCTTACTCCTCACAAAACAATCCAGGCCTAATCCCTGAAAATTGTTGCTCTTTATGAACCTTCCAGAGAATTCATTCATGAGGAATGAGTCTCTCACTTAGTTCAGGAGCTGCTTATAAGGAAAAACATGTCGTGTAGTTGCACAAACATATGCTCGTGAACATTGTTCACTAGCACAAAATTAGTCATTTTGAAGGTCAAGAATGATCAAAAGTTTCCTTTTAAATGTTTTCATAGAATTAGTCTAAACAGCTAATATAATAATAAATACTGTAAATTTCATTAGTATGTTTTACTTGTGTCTATTTCTATCCAAAAGTAAAAATCTCAAGCTATATTAGAAAGAATCAAAGGTTAGACCCAAATTATATAATAAGAAGCATATTGATTGTCCACTGGGGCTAACAAAAATCTGAAGTGTATACCGAAGCAGATAGTTCTTAGCCAATTTAAATGTTAACTTTCTTGAAAAGGAATAGAAAACATCAAGCACCATAAAAACAACAAAACAAAACCAAGACAATATAAGAAACAAAAGCACAAACCCACAAGCCACCAAAAAACAGTTAAGTGGAATATTCTCCTAAGGAATAATTTCAAATTCTGATTGAGGCGGGGTAGACAAACAGGACCTCTGTGGCAAAATATAGTTCTGGAAATGTTTTTAGGAGAGCAAATATTTGAACTGTGTATTTAACATTTAAACTGAAATAAAACTTTTTACATTTTCTCTTTTTAAGTTCTAATTTTGTTTTAGTTTGGAAAAGACATTAAACTTTCATGTTGCATGAATAGTTAAGCACTAGGATGCATGCGTGTATGCTCAGCAGTGTCCGACTCTTTGTGACCCATGGACTATAGCCCACCAGGCTCCTCTGTCCATGGAATTCTCCAGGCAAGAATACTGGAGTGGGTTGCCTTTTCCTTCTCCAGAGGATCTTCCTGACCCCAGGGTGAAACTCATATCTCTTGCATCTCCTGCATTGACTGGCAGGTTCCTTACCGCAAGCAGCGCCTCAGAAGCCCAGCACTAGCATGGAACCTGGAAAAGGATACATAGATGATGGTGATAATGATGGTGGTGGTGATGATGATTGCTATGATAATAGTGATGATGATGATGATAATGCAGCATAATTTACTTCTTCTAAAATCCTATCATATTCAGCTGCCAACTTAAAAATTTGGTCAGCAAGTTAAATGAGCTTGCTGTCATTATATGTCATTTAATTACATTGAAAGTCACTTCAGAATGAAGTTTTTCTTTTTTCTTTAAACTCTCTGTAGCTTCCAGGGTCACCTTGCCCCAACCAGTGCGTGAAATCAGCGAATGGGGCAGGTTAGCTGATTGGTGGATGCGCTGACTGGAGCTGCCACAGCTAGTTAGGGTGATGAGGTGTTCTAATCTCAACAAAGTGACTGAAGTGCTGCTGTGTGTACTGAGTGGCTTTCAGCTGTCAATTGGCAAAGCTGACACCCCAAATCCTTCCTTTTGTAAACAGCCAATTAAAACAAAATCTGCTGGAATAAACAAGAACCAAATTAAAGTGCTCATCATTTGCTCCTGAAAATCAGTCTGGCACTGAGTTCTTCTGCTTTTAATGTAAAATAGGAGCTTTAATATTTTTTGTGGAAAAGTGGTGATTGGGAAAAATAAAGAATCTCAAAGAACTAGAAAAGCAGAAAATACAACAACCACCTTCTCAGTCTGGGGGATTTCATTATTGGCAATCAATCTTCACTGTACTTTCCAACCTGCACAGTTTAAACTGTTCAGCAGTTAGAGAAGACCATCCTTCCCTGCAGAAATCACTATCATCCTCACATTGTAGAACAGTCCACTGGGCTGAGAAAATGTTGTGTTGTGCTTATAAATGCAAAAATAAAATAAAATAAAATAAACACCCAAAAACCCAAGGTGGTAGAGGTAGGTGATGATATGAATAATTCAAGCAAAACAACCTGACATTTCCCTCTCATTACCTGAATGGTACATTCAAATATGTTGCTCCATGTGTGAGTGTGCATTGTATGCATGCTCCTGTGTTTTACTTACCTAATTATTTTCTAGCTCATGTTCCTGTAAAATACTATTTTAAAACTGGCTTAGTTAACTTAAAACATTGAAGACTTGTTAGTAAATCTACTACTTTCTTGGGACTGATATAAACCGGTCTAAACTTTGGTTTTTCTGTGAGCAGAGTAATGAGATTTAAGATGTTTCATCAACAACATTAAAAACCAAAGCATCATTTAACTAGACATTTTGGAAAGAAAGTAGGAAACATCCTCTTTTGATCTAAATAGAGCTAGACTAGGTTTATATCCTGGAGTTGCTAAGTTTTAGATATTTTATTTTAAAAGCCAAAGTTTTATTTTCCATAGATATGACTGGCTAAGTTGTTTACCTATTATCTCAACTCTTATCTCTGTCTTTTATGGTGTTTTATCCCCGTAATAATAGAAATATGTTTTTACAGTAAAAGGTAAGTTAACAAAGAATTTGAGAAGGGGTCATTTAGCCTGAACTTTAATTTTTGGTTCTTTGGATATGATTATACACTGTGGCAGCACTGTTAAGTTGCGTGAATCTGAAGGTTTTCTACAGGCAAATTTGAGGGGAAAAAGGTACAGATTACACACTACCTCAGTTTTGGGAAATTTGAAGGGGACTTCAACAGAAAATTTTGAGTTTTGTATTATAGTTTGTTTACCATCTGATTCTTTCTTATTTACAGGCATCTTTCTGAATATTTTTAAATGTGATGGTGTTCTGAAGTCTAATAGTAAATATTTCAGTGCTCGTTTGCATCAGATTATCCTAATCTCATCATTCACATTTTGTCTTTTTTACAGAAATTGAGGATGAAATTTAATATATATATATATAAATTTCAGAACACTTCAGACAGTAGCAAGATCATGGAGAGAATTAAAAATGTTTGTATTTTGAGAGCACTGATTTGGTATAGCAACTATAATGGCATGGAGACTAGTTAGAGTCAGTCCTTCAAGTCTTCAAAGGAAATCACAGGAAGTTTTCAGTTGTTGGCAGCCAAGATAAAAGTGATAAAAATGAGGTTTGTATTTGTTTTGAGTCATAGCCCTTTTAGTAAAGAATGTCCTGTTGTGGCAAGTATCCACCAATGAAAAACAGGGTTATCAATTACCACTCTTGCTTCCAGAGTGTGATATTTTGCAGAGGAACCAAAAAATCTGTCTACACATTTTTACTACAGCAAGCTGTGAGCAGGTAAAAAGACTTGGTGTGAAGGTTCTAAGTGAATACTCACATCCTATCACAAGCGCTAATGTCACTGACTTTTAGATTGGCCCTGATTTCTCATATGTAGCTTGAAAATGCTTTGTCATAAAGGAAAGGCATTTCTTCAATTGAAGAGTCCACAAAAATTGAGTTTTTAACTGATTTGATAATACAATTAAGAATAAAACTGTTGGTCACATAAAGAAATCTTGTCTTCATTATTCATAAATGATAAGTAAAATCTGGCAGGAAATGAAAAATCTAAATGATATATGTAATTTAAGATTTAGGTGTTACTTTAAGGCATATGCTGGGTAAATTAGGGACAGTATTGACTGGGTCCAGAGTAAGTTATAGCTATATTGCCCTTCTCAGTCATGTGTATGACAGTCTCTGTTCTGGCCTGTGGTATTCAGACTTTGCAGAAACTGAAACTTTCTAAGATCTGAAGATGCATTTTGTTCTAATTCCATTGGTGTGAAATTTCTTTTTTCTCTGGCCAGCCTAGATGCAGCTTATTAGAGACAGTCACAGTTGTCAGTATGAGCTATGGTGGTCAGAAATTAGAAATTTTTGTCAAAATGTGGAACAGTCATCTCCTTAATTTAGTGTTTCTAAAAGTGAGGAACACAGTAGCACTTTTGAAATGCAGGTCACTCAGCTTCCTTACAGCTGCCATCTAGCCATCAAATATCATTCTCTATTCTTCATGCAAAGCAATCTGGGTGGAGCTATAAGGATGTAGTATCTGTGAACAGTCTTGTACAATGCTCATCATACATACGCTACTAACCAAGCATACTGTGAAAGAGAGTCCTTCAGTTAAAGAGTGATACATCCCCCTCACACTATCCCAGTGCCTATCCTCTTTCTTCTTCCATAAAGTAAACTCATACCTATTTAAAAGCATGCCCCTGAGCTCTGCACCTGTATGAGGTACATGCCAATTTCCCTTATTGCAGACTGGAATGGTTTATCTGGGGAGCTGGGATCAATACGGAGAACCTAAATGGGCAAGCTGCAGAGAAGCAGGCATTGGTGTGTTCTCAGGGAATGCTTTCATTCTTAGTAAGATCCCGTAGCGGATAGATGTGCAGAAATCCAGTTTAGGCTCTGTGATCTGTTATCCTCTCTTGAGATGAATGTTCTGTTTCATGGAAAAGGAACCATAAACTAGTGTGTTTAGATCAGCAGAATGACTGATCCTGGGAGGGAGAGACTGGTTGGATTCGGAAAACACAGATGATCCTATACTTATAATTTCGTAAGAGTTGCCAATGATGCTCAATTATTGAATGGCCTTGAAACAAGAGGCCTCAGTAAAAAATTTTCAAGGTAAAGTTGGACTTAATATGAAGTGAAGTGAAGTGAAGTCGCTCAGTCGTGTCCTACTCTTTGCGACCCCATGGACTGTAGCCTACCAGGCTGCTCTGTCCATGGGATTTTCCAAACAATAGTCTTGGAGTGGATTGCCATTTCCTTCTCCAGGGGATCTTCCCAACCCAGGGCTCGAACTCAGGTCTCCTGCATTGTAGACAGATGCTTTACCATCTGAGCCACCAGGGAAGCCTTGGACTTAATATATGTGATAAAAATGCTTTTAGGCTGTTTTCCTCCCAAGAATTTCACTGAAAAATTCAGCTCCTTCCAGAACTTAAAAAAAAAAAGAAATAATGAATTGAAATTTTCATATTGCTATAAAGTTGAGAATTGTGTTTGAAGAAGAACCTTGGGATTCTCTCCCTGGGTGTTTAGTTCCTCTGGTGGGATGTGGTCAGGGGAACCCCTCCCCATTGTTGAGTGAGTGGGAGGTTGATGCCTGAGAGATAGGATGGACTGCTAGTAGGCACAAGTCTCCAACTGCACAGAAATTTCTATTGAGCTAATAGATTCAACCTGTTTCTCCACAAATACTTACTGTTTTTTGTATTTTAAATTGGACTTCCAAAATAAAAACCAATTGGTTTGTGGCCTATGTAGTAAGTATCAAATCAAAAGGCATGGAGGGAGTTGACAGGAAGTAACTCAATGTCTCACATAATATAGACTTTTCCTTGAAAACTGGGTGATAAAGATCAATATATTTGCATTCACTTGATGTTCATAAAAATTATCTCATCTAATTTCAACTCTTCTGGTCTTTCCCACTCCCATGTCTTCTGTGTCTGGTCTGCATTCATTAAATTATGTGAAAAAGCACTTTTATACACTTTTCCTGCATGTTTTACCTTTTTTCCTGAATAATAATAGTATGCACAATACATAATTAAAATAAAATTATATGGTTTCCAGTAAAACAAATTAAATTTTCTATGTGATAAAGATGAGAAGCAGAGTTAGTACCAAAATTTTAATAATGGCAAAGCATCTGTTAAACTAATGGTAGGATTTTTTTCTCCCTATCTATGATGGAAAGCTTCTGAAGAGTCCTGTGAAGTACATACTAGCATCCAGTTATAACAAAGAACTAACATCAACAAGCAAGTTTGCTTTGCGTTATAAAAATATCAAAAGAGTAATAATTTCAAGGTTTCTTTTCCTTTAGAATCTTGCTACCTACCCTTATTCCAAAATATAAAATAATTTTTTCATCAAAATATATCATTGATGATAGCCATGACCCATTGTTTTGCATCTAAAATTGATTTGACTTGAAAGTTAATATTCACTAAGAAAAATTTGTACAAATTCTACCTATATTTCTTTCACACTCTGGAAAACAATTTCAAAACCGAAGCTTGTGAATGCTATGTACCTTTCTTTGCAAGGTAAAGAGAATCATTGAACTTAGAGTATACTCTGGGTTGCCTCTTGGTCTAGTAAAACACAATTCTTAGGATAAAATGTTGAACTTATGATGTTCGAGATAGTAAACATCTTTGAATTCAGCAACATGAGAATTTTGAAAATCAGACTGTTGCCTCAACTGACGACTTGTGGATGAAACAGATATAACCTTTCCAAACTTAAGGTGAGGTTATTAGATAAAAGTGCACCAACCAGTGAAGGTGATGACAGAGCAAAGAGGCCACAGAGAGAGGAAACTGGGTGGTAACTCGCTGCAGTTCACACTTATACTCAGACGACCAGTGGCTGAGGTCAGCATGAGTGTCTCAGTCAGCAGCGACCCTGAGCAACTGGGCACCAGTGCTGCCGAGGGCCCAAGTGAAAATACAGAAAGGGTGGAGTCTGAGAGAGCTTCTCAGATATTTGCTTGTATGTTTCACAGATTTCTTCACAAAAGAAAATTGGGAACTGCTTCCAATATCCAAAACACATTTATAAATATCACCAAGCTACAGATTCAGCAAAGGATTAGCAAGATCACTTTAACACTCAGTTAACTTGTGTGTGCACACGCATGTATCTGTGGGTTTGAAATACGTAATAGAAATATTTGCCACATACTCCTACACTGCTCAAAAGTAATGTATTTCAGATAAACTGAGCAGTGTCTTTCCTTGCTACTTCAGTTAGTCACTACTGGTCTGGGGACAGTGAAAGTTTAGAGGGGAATCTAATGCTCTTCACTTATCACCTGGAAGAAGAGTTAGAGATAGAGGTATCCCACCCAATAAACCAAGTTGAAGAGCAGGAATGATGTAGGGAAAAAGACCCGTGAATATGAGTCCAGTTCCAAGATGTCTATGTGAATATGTCCTTTTCTCCAAGATCCTGTTTTGCATTCTTCATAGCAGCAGAAGAAACTCTGACAGTCTTTGCCATCCAAACACTCATAGACACAGGTATCTTCTAATTCCTGCCAGTACACGGAATTGTTTAGAGTAACTGTTACAGGTGGTGGTGGCCTCATGTCAAGGAGAGAATAGTTCTGCAGACAACAAGAACAACACAAAAATCATCATGAAATGCATCAAGCACAGCTCGAGATGAATCAAGCAATGAGCATAGATTATGCCTGTCCACAGATAATGGTGACAGTGCTATGCCCCGCCCCTGCTCCCCCATCCCTGCTATGGAGAGTTCAATCTTTGCAAATCTAATGGAAAAACAAAAACTAGAGTTCATTTTTCCAAACTTGTGTTTCTCAGATTACTGATAAGGGAGATTCAGGATTTTTTCAAATGTGTACTAGACATTTCAAGTCCCTGTTCTGCCTACTTCCCTGCTGATTTGGAGTATATATACACACACATTATATACAATTCTTCAAATGTTAAACAATACTTATCAACTTGTGGAGAAATAAATTTCCTTTCTTTCTAATTAGCAGACAGTAAAAAAGCTATGGTGTGTAGGAACGATAAGAGAGAAGCTTCTTGCTACATATAATTCAGGTTAGAAAATGAGCTTTCAGTGTGTGAACACCAGATATTGCTTGTCATCTCTTGACAGTCAAAAATTGTATGCAATTGGGATGTTTTGTTTTCTACTTCACAAGCTCTCTTCCTGATGTGGAGAAGTCAATATTTGGGCAGATAAGGTGAGGGGACAACTTATAGTCACTCATAAATGAGAGGAATCATTCTTAACCTTGAGTAATGGCTTCAAATAGACTTGTCAGTTTTTCAGGCAATTGAAGAACTCTCCTATGCAACCAGAACTGTGTACTGAATCGAAGTTTCTAGAGAGCATCAGTTCAGCTCAGGTCAGTTCAGTCATTCAGTCACTCAGTCACGTCCGACTCTTGCAGCCCCACGGACTGCAGCACACCAGGTTTCCCTGTCCATTTAGAGAGGACAGATTTCTAAGTTTGACTGACTAATGTATGAAAACTAAAAACTATAGTTGCCTTTCTGTTCTAATTTTATTTATGCTGCAGGAACTGAGGATCTGAGGTGTCAAAGGAAGCAGTATGTGTCAGTGGATGCTGAAATCAAGGGAGAGGGAGGCACACAAACCCTTCGTGTAATGGTGGAAGAGAGGCCTTTCAGAATTCATCATGAATACTAGATATATATATTTATTATATATATTATATATTATTACATATATTTTATTAATACATATATAATATACATAAAATAACATCATATATATTGTATATATATGCATATACAATATTGTATATTGTAGATGATATATA
>SJYF01000723.1:2019185-2034100 GCA_006410515.1 Procapra przewalskii | reverse complement strand
GGTGGGAGGGGGCTTCGGCATTGGGAGATCGTGTACACCTGTGGCCAATTCATGTCAATGTATGGCAAAACAAATACAGTATTGTAATGTAGGAAAAATAAAATTAAAAAAAAGAAAACGGCAATAGGAACATATATATCAACAATTACTTTAAATGTAAATGGATTAAAGATCCAAAAGATACAGACTGGTTGAATGGATACAAAAACAAAACCCACATGTATACTGTCTATAAGAAACCCACTTCAGACCTAAAGACACATATAGACTGCTAATGAGAGAATGGAAAAATATATTCCACTCAAATGGAAATCAAAAGACTGCTGGAGTAGCAATCCTCATATCATAAAAAATAAATCTTAATAAAATACATTATAAGAGATAAGGAAGGATACTACATAATGATCAAGGGATCAATCCAAGAGAAAGACATAGTAATAGATGTTGTAAATATCTATGCACCCAACATGCTGCTGCTGCTGCGTCACTTCAGTTGTGTCCAACTCTGTGTGACCCCATAGACGGCAGCTCACCAGCCTCCCCTGTCCCTGGGATTCTCCAGGCAAGAACACTGGAGTGGGTTGCCATTTCCTTCTCTAATGCATGAAAGTGAAAAGTGAAAGTGAAGTCACTCAGTCGATGCACCCAACATAGGAGCATCTCAATACATAAGACAGACATTAACAGACAAATAAAAGGAGAAATTGACAGTAACACAATAATAGTTGGAGACTTTAACATCCCACTTACACCAATGGTCAGATTATCAAAAAGAAAATTAAAAGGAAAACACAATCTTAAATGACACATTAGACCAGACGGAGCTCAATGATGTCTTCAGGGCATTCCATTCAAATGCAGAAGAATGCACTTTCTTTTCAAGTGCACATGGAACATTCTCCAGGATAGACCACATCTTGGGTCATAAATCAAACCTCAGTAAATTTAAGAAAATTGAAATCATATCATGCATTTTTTCTGACCACAACACTATGAAACTAGATATCAATTGCAAGAAAATAACTATAAAAAACACAGACACATAGAGATAAATAATATGTTTCTATATAATGAGCAATATGTTTCTATATAATCTATATAATCTATATAATGATTACTGAAGAAATCAAAAGGGAAATAAAAAAATTTCTAGAAACAAATGACAGTGAAAATGCAACAATTCAAAACCTATGGGATGTAGCAAAAGCTGTTCTAAGAGGGAAGTTATAGCAATGCAATCTTACCTAAAGAAACAAGAAAATCATTGAATAGAAAATCTAACTTTAAAACAACTGGAAAAAGAAGAAGAACAAAACCTCTGAAGTCAGTAGAAGGAAAGATATCATAAGGATCAGAACAGAAATAAATGAAAATGAAATGAAGGAAACAATAGTAAAGATTAACAACACTAAAAGCAGGTTCTTTGAGAAGATAAACGAAATTGACAAACCTTTAGCCAGACTCATCAAGAAAAAAAGAGAGAACCAAATCAACAAGATTAGAAATGAAAAAGGAGAGGTTACCACAGACAGTGCAGAAATAAAATGGACAACCTGAAAGAAATGGACAGATTCCTAGAAAAGTTCAATTTTCTAAGATTGAACCAAGAAGAAATAGAAATTATGGACAACCCAGTTACAAGCACTGAAATTGAAACTGTGATCAAAATTCTCCCCCAAAACCTGGCCCAGGGCCAGGTGGCTTCACAGGTGAATTCTCTCAAATATTTAGAGAAAACCTAATGCCTATCCTTCTAAAACTCTTTCAAAAAATTACAGAGTAATAAACACTTCCAAACTCATTCTAACAGGCCATGATCACTCTGATATCAAAACAAGGCAAAGACAACACAATAAATGAAAATTACAGGCCAATATCACTGATGAACATAGGTGCAAAAATCCTCAACAAAATTCTAGCAAACAGAATTCAACAAACACTGAAAAGCTCATACACCACGATCAAATTGGGTTTATTCCATGGATGCAAAGATTCTTCAATATATGCAAATCAATCAGTGTGATACACCATATTAACAAATTGAAAGATGAAAACCATATTGCAATCTCAATAGATGCAGAAAAAGCCTTTGACAAAACTCAGCACATACTTAGGATTAAATTTTTTTTTAAAAGGGCCTAGAAAGAACCTACCTCAAAATAGTAAAGGCCATATATGGTAAACCCACAGTAAGCATTATTCTCAATGGTGAAAAACTGAAATCATTCCCCAGCAGGAACAAGACAAGTGAGTTCACTCTCACCACTATTATTCAACGTAGTTTTGGAAGTCCTAGCTACAGCAATCAGAGAAGAAAAAGAAATAAAAGGAATCCAGATTAGAAAAGAAGTAAAGTAGTCACTGTTTGCAGATGACATGATACTATACATAGAAAACCCTAAAGATACTATCAGAAAATTACTAGAGCCAGTCAGTGAGTTTAGCAGTCACAGAATGCAAAACCAATACACAGAAATCATTTGCATTCCCATAATATAACAGTAAAAAATCAGGAAGAGAAATTAAAGAATCAATCCCATTCATCATTGCAACAAAAAGAATAAAATACCTAGGGATAAACCGACATAAGGAGACAAAAGAACGGTATGTAGAAAATTATAAGACACTGATGAAAGAAATAAAAGATGACATAAACAGTTGGAGAGATATTTCATGTTCCTATGTAGGAAGGATCAGTATGTGAAAATGACTATAAAATGTGAAAATGACTATACTATCAAATGCAATCTGCAGATTCAATGCAATGCCTATCAAATTACTAATGGTATTTTTCACAGAAAATTTCTCAATTCATATAGAAACACAAAAGACTCTGAATAACCAAAGCAGTCTTGGGAAAGAAGAATGGAGCTGGAGGAATCAAGCTTCCTGACTTCAGATTATACTACAAAGCT
Organism: Procapra przewalskii; assembly: GCA_006410515.1. Taxonomy (NCBI): domain Eukaryota; kingdom Metazoa; phylum Chordata; class Mammalia; order Artiodactyla; family Bovidae; genus Procapra; species Procapra przewalskii. The sequence continues at coordinate 2,031,185 of SJYF01000723.1, read as the reverse complement.
ACAGTCATCAAGACAGAATGGTACTGGCACAAAAACAAAAATATAGACAAATGGAACAAGATTAAAATCCCCAAAATAATTATTTTTCACAAAGGAATCAAGAATATACAATGGGGCAAAGACAGCCTCTTCAATATGTGATGCTGGTAAAACTGGACAGCTACATGCAAAAGAATTAAATTAGAACAGTTCCTAACACCATATGCAAAGGTAAACTCAGAATAGATTACAGACCTAAATATAAGACCAAGAACTATAAAACTTCAGAGGAAAACATAGGTGGAACATGCTCTGACATAAATCACAGCCAGGTCCTCTATGACCTACCTCCCAGAGAAATGGAAATAAAAATGGAAATAAACAAATAGAACCTAATTAAACTTAAAAGCTTTTGCTTTTAAGGAAGGAAACTATAAGCAAGGTAAAAGGCAGCCCTCAGAATGGGAGGAAATAATAGCAAATGAAACAACTGACAAAGAATTAATCTCCAAAATATAGAAGCAGCTCATGTAGCTCAATATCGGTAAAACAAACAACTCAATCAATAAGTGGATCAAAGAACTAAACAGACACTTCTCCAAAGAAGACATATAGATAGCTAACAAACACATGAAAATATGATCAACATAGTTCATTATTAGAAAAATACAAATCAAAACTATAGCGAGATATCACCCCACACCAAACAGAATGGCCAACATTAAAAAGTCTACAAACAGTGAATACTGGAGAGGGTGTGGGAAAAGCAAACCCTCTTGGAGTGTTGGTTAGAATGTAAATTGATGCAGATATTATGGAAGACAGTATGGAGATTCCTTAAAAAACTAGGAATAAAACCACCACATGATCCAACAATCCGACTACTAGGCATGTACCTGAGGAAATATAAATTGAAAAAGATATGTGACCCCCAATGTTCATTGCAGCACAATTTACAATAGTTAGAACATGGAAGCCACTTAGATGTCCATCAGCAGGCAAATGGGTAAAAAAGCTGTGGTACATATATACAACGAAATATTACTCAGCCATAAAAAGGGCTGCATTTGAGTCTACATTCTAATGAGGTGGATGAATGGATAGCCTATTATACAGAGTAAAGTAAGTCAGAAAGAGAAAGATAAATATCATGTATTAACACATATATTTGGAACATAGAAAGATTGTACCAATGCATTTATTTGCAGGGCAGCAATGGAGAAACAGATGTAGAGAACAGACTTATGGACATGGGGCATGGGGAGGAAGAAGAGGGTAGATATATGGAGAGAGTAATGTAGAAACTTACATTACCATGAGTGAAATAGACAGCCAATGGAAATTTGCTGTATGACTCCGGGAACTCAAAATGGGGCTCTGAACAGCCTAGAGTGGTTGCTAGAGAGGGAGTAGCAACCCTCCCCAGACGGGAGGGAGAGGGAGGGAGGTTTAAGAAGGAGGGGATGTATGTATACCTATGACTGATTTAGGTTGATATTTGGTAGAAAACAACAAAATTCTGTTAAGCAATTACCCTTTGATTCAAAAAGAAAAGTAAAGACAAATTTAAAAAAGGGAAAAATACTTTATTATGGTCTTTCTGGGGCCCAGGGTAAGTAAGCTACCCCCAAATATGTCTCAATGGCATGGTGATTTTTTTGAATTAAAGTTACTTAAGAAATGACCAATGCAAGAGATATATACTCTGACCCTCCTACTTGTCTCCAGAAGTAGGAAAGCAATCTCTCATGTGAAAGGTGTACTCCCCGTGTCTAGAGGTAGGATATCCTTATTGCCAGGCAGCCTGTATAAACAAACCTTTCCCCTTCTTTAATTGATTTCTCACTAATTAATCACTCAAAACCCAAGTTCTTTATCCTATTAATTCCTCACAGATGTATTGTTCTTTTTGGTCTAAAAAGTATAAAAGCTACATTTTGGGGCACTTCTTAGGTCCCATTTCTATGAGACCTCCTTGTGTATGAATCAAATTTTGTTTCTGTTTCTCTTGTTAATCTGTATCACGTCAATTTTATCATTAATATTAGTCCAGCCATAAGAACTAAAGAGGGGTGGAGGGTGGGGGGAATTTCCCCCTCTCCAATAGTCTGCATCATTCTGAGTGAAATGCCCCTTGTCCCTGTATTCTTTGCACTTGCCCAGGTCCTCAGATGTGCCGAGATCCTTCCCCAGTGGTTGCTGCATATCTTCTTTTCTGTGTAGGATGTGCTTCCTTTCACCTGCATCCAAATAGTTCACACTCAACTTTGAAGCTCAGCTTAGAAACCATTTAGTCCACCAGGAAGCACCCTCTAATTGTTTCTAACAACTGCAATTAATTTATTTCTATAATTCTAATAAAACATTAGACTCAAAACCAATAAACTAGTTGAGTTTTAGAATATATGCCTTGTTTATCAATGTTACTTGATAAGCAATCAGCTGGTACTTGTTTTTAAAAAAAAGATTTTCATGGTTGCAAAGAGTTGGACATGACCGAGCGATTGAACACCACACGTGCAGTTTCTCAGATAAGGCCAAATCCATTCCTAGTTTTATTTGTCATTAGTTCTAGGACTGGTGACTGAAAAATAAATGTTTCTTCTATGAAAAAGTCCCAAAGTCCCATTTTTACTTAAAATATTCACAAGCAGACTATATGAAGCACATATAAAATTATGCCTTTCAACAAATTAGAATTTTTTTTTGCAAAATATGGTGTTCTGTTGTAGCAATATTCAGGATAGCCAATAGAAACATCAACTTGGAGATTATTTCCCAAGAAACATTAAAAACGTTTAGCAAATTATTATTTCAGTACAAAGAAAGCAGAATGATTAACCTGATGCAATAAAAAACACAAACATATTTTTCTAAGTAATATAAAGGTCAAGTTATATCATTTCCTGGGAAAATATTATTATTTATGTGTGGTATTTAAAGGTCTATTAATATTTACATAAAATTTCAATAAAAACTGAGCAGAAAATAGGAAAGCAAATCATAATAAAACACCCTAACAGTTATGAACACAATCTCAATGGAATATTCCACAAGTTGAATAATTTCTTCAACCACCATTGTAATTTCCTCAGTGAGAAAAACAGAGGGACAACTCCAGAGCAGATTCATTTTAACAAATTCAGCTGCTTTGCGCAAACCTGAGGTGAACAGGTTCCGCATATCCTATGTTCAGAATACCCCTTTGCCTAATTCATGGGTCTGCCTGAACGTCCCACTGTCAGATGTGAAAGTGAGAAGGGGTTGTCAGGGCCACATTCTGGGGCTTGGTTCTATAACTCAGTTGGCTCTTGGTGAGGTTCTGGGACACAATATAAAAAGTGGTCCCAGAGAACCCCTGGTTCTTTGTTTCCGGTTTCCATGGGGAACAAATATCTGGAGAAGCAGTAGCAGGAGGAATTGTGGGTTCCAGCTTCACTGTCTCAGACAGGAAGACCAATACAAAGCCAATCATCCCAAATTGGAAGGAAGAGGGCATAAGGCTCTCATTTTCATAAATATGTTTCTGTACATAATTTATTTGTCTAGGCTTAAGATTTCCTTATTTCTGAAAATGTGTGCCTGTAAAGTTTCTCAGGGATTCCCAGGTATCTCAGTGGTAATGAATTCACCTGCCAATGCAAGAGACACAAGAGACATGGGTTCAACCCCTAGGTTTGGAAGATCCCCTGGAGGAGAAAATGGCAACCCACTTCAGTATTCTCACCTGGAGAATCCCATGGGCAGAGGGAGCATAGTGGGCTAAGTCCACAGGGTTGCAAAAAGTCAGACATGACTGAGTGATTGAACACTACACATGCAGTTTCTCAGATAAGGTCAGCTGCATTCCTAGTTATATTTGTCATTAGTTCTAGGACTGATGACTGAAAAAGAAATGTTTCTTTTATGTGCTTCCCCTCTGCAAGTGTACACAAACCTACACACATGCACGTTATGAATACGCAGACACATACTCAGGGACCTGGCAAGCTCCAACTGGAGTATGAAGTCTCTCCAAGTACATGCTTTTTAGAGGCCTTAATTCCTTATCTGAGGTGTTTTAGCTGTTTACTCTGATAAATGTGCAGCCTTCCTAATGCAATTCATGAACTAAATTGAAGAGATTTTGTTTTATTGTGATCAGACACTTGAGTTTCCAATTAACTCTTATGACAGATAACAGGGTTCAATGATTATAGAATCCTTAGAGATCACCAGAATCTGCCACGAAATGTGTCTGATGCCCATTTCCCAGGGGAAAATGGAATGGAAAAAGTTGGAGAGGGAGAGAGAAATTTTGATGCGTATTAAGAAATTTTGATAGACAGCCATCAAGAACCTACTGTATAGCACTGGGAGTTCTGCACAGTTTTCTGTAATAACCTAAACTGGAAAAGAATTTGAAAAAATATAGATATATGCATATGTATAACTGAGTCACTTTATTGTACACCTGCAAGAACACAACATTGTTAATCAACTGTACTCTAATATAAACTAAATTTTTTTAAAACAGAGGAGTAGCCTCTCTGTTGCTAAATCTCTGCAAGGAAAATTTCAGGAAGCCATCTGAGCCATGGTTTGACAGAGAGAATCTCTGCTCCCGCACAATATTGTGATTAATGTCTGTTCTTTAGGAACAAACCTACTAATCTGCTTCTACCACCCATGTCAAATTTAGAAATGGAATAAGTTCTTTTTTGATCAGATAGTCTCCAGGCTAAATCTAAGGTCATATTTCACATGTTCATTCTCCCTTATTCTCCCAGTCATTGTCTCATACATTCTCCCTTATTATAAGATTCATATATTAATTTTTTACTAAAATTTTCTGATAATAATAGAGGATATGTGAAAATTATGAAAAATAATGGACATTTGGTGATTTTTTAAGAAAGATTATCATATCACATGTGGTACCATAGATTTTGCAGTCCACTTCCCTAACTTGCCTTTTCATACTGTTCATGGGGTTCTCAAGGCAAGAAGACTGAAGTGGTTTGCCATTCTCTTCTCCAGTGAAAAGGCAAAAAGATATAACACTGAAAAATAAACTCTGCAGGTCAGTAGATGTCCAATATATTACTGGGGAAGTGCACAGAAATAGCTACAGAAAGAATGAAGCAGCTGACCCAAAGTAGAAATGATGCCCAGTTGGGGGTGTGTCTTGTGGTGAAGTCCAATGTTGTAAAGAACAATACTGCATAGGAACCTGGAACATGAAGTCCATGAATAAAGATAAATTGCATGTGATCAAACAGGAGATGGCAAGAGTGAACATTGAAATTTTAGCAATCAGTGAACTAAAAGGGACAGAAATGGGTGAATTTAATTTAGATTCTTTGGCAAGAATCCCTTAGAAGGAATGGAGCTCTCATTGTCAACAAAAGAATCCAGAATGCAGTACTTAGTTGCAATCTCAAAATGACAGAATGATCTCAGTTCATTTCCAAGGCAAATCATTCCACATCACATTAATCAAAGTCTATGCCCCAACCACTAATGCTGAAGAAAATAAAGTTGAATGATTCTGTGAAGACCTACAGGACCTCCTAGAACCAACTCAAAACAAAGCAAAACAAAACAAAGAAACTTTTTCATCATAGGGGCCTGGAATGCAAAAGTAGGAAGTCAAGAGATACCTGGAGAAAAAGACAAGTTTGACCTTGAAGTACAAAATGAGGCAGGGCAAAGGCTAACAGAGCTTTTCCAAGAGAAAAAATTGGTCATAGAAAACATCCTCTTCCAACACAAGAGATGACTCTACACATGGGCATCACTAGATGGCTAATACTGAAATATTATAGTCTTTGCAGCTGAAGGTGGAGAAGCTCTATACAGTCAGCAAAAACAAGACCTGGAGCTGACTGTGGTTCAAATCATCAGTTCTTTATTGCAAAATTCAGGCTCAAACTGAAGAAATTAGGGAAATTGGGCTACTACTGGGCTTTCCTGGTGGTCCGATGGTAAAGAATCCACCTGCAATGCAAGAGAACTGGGTTTGATCCCTGGATTGGGAAGATCCCCTGAAGGAGGGCATGGTATTCTTGCCTGGAGAATCCCCCATGGACAGAAGAGTCTGGTGGGCTACAGTGCTTGGGGTCACAAAGAGTCGGACTTGACTGAACGACTAAGCACAGTACAGTACAGGGGAAACCACTAGGTCATTTAGGTATGACTCAAATCAAATCCTTTATGATTATACAGTGGAAGTAACAAATAGATTCAAAGAATTAGATCTGGTAGAGAGAGTGCCTGAAGAACATGGATGGAGGTTTGTGACCTTGTGACAGGAGGTCGTGATCAAAACCATCTCCAAGGAAAAGAAATGCAGGAAGTTGGAGTGGTTGTCTGAGGAGACCTTACAAATAGCTGACAAAAGAAGAGAAGCAAAAGGCAAAGGAGAAAAGGAAAGATATACCCTACTGAGTGCAGAGCTTCAGAGAAGAGCAAAGAGAGATAAGAAAGACTTAAGTGTACAATGCAATGAAACAGAGGAAAACAATAGAATGAAAAAGACTAGAGATCTCTTTAAGAAAACTGGAGATACCAATGGAACATTTCATGAAAGATGGGCGCAATAAAGGACAAAAATGGCAAGTACCTAATGGAAGCAGAAGAGATTAAGAGGTGGCAAGAATACACAGAAGAACTGTACAAAAAGGTCTTAGTGACCCAGATAACCACGATGGTGTGGTCACTCACCTAGAGCCAGACATCCTGGAGTGTGAAGTCAGTGGGCCTTGGGAAGCATTGCTATGAACAAAACTAGCGAAGGGGATGGAATTCCAGTAAAGCTACTTCACATTCAAAAGATAATGCTGTTAAAGTGCTGTACTCAATATGCTAGTAAATTTGGAAAACTCAGCAGTGGCCACAGGACTGGAAATGGTCAGTTTTCATTCCAATCCCAAAGAAATGCAATGGAAAAGAATGTTCAAACTACCATTCAGTGGCAATCATTTCAAATGCTAGCAAGATTATGCTCAAAATCCTTCAAGCTTGACTTCAGTAGTACACAAACTGAGAAATTCCTGATGCACAAACTCATTTAGAAAAGGCAGAGGAACCAGAGATCAAATTACCAACATCTGCTGGATCATAGAAAAAGCAAGAGAGTTCCAAGAAAACATCTTCTGCTTCATTGGCTATGCTAAATCCTTTGACTGTGTGTATCACAACAAATTGGAATATACTTGAAGAAGTGGAAATACCACCACCTTACTTGCCTCATGAGAAACCTGTATGCAGGACAAGTTAAGGAATAGTTAGAACTGGGCATGGAACAATGGACTGGTTCAAATTGGGAAAGGAGTACATCAAGACTGTATATTATCACCCTGCTCACTTAAATTATATTCAGAGTATATCACATGAAATGCTGGACTGGATGACTCATAAGCTGGAATCAAGACTGCTGGGAGAAATATCAACAACCTCAGATATGCATATTATACCACTCTAATGGCAGAAAGTGAAGAGGGACTAAAGAGCTTCTTGATGAGTGTGAAAGAGGAGAGTGAAAAAGTTAATGTTAAAACTGAACATTCAAGAAATGAAGATCATGGCATCTAGTCCCATCACTTCATGGCAAATAGGTTGGGTAAAATTGGAAACAGTGTCAGATTTCACTTTCTTGGTCTCTAAAATAGCTGCAGACAGTGACTGCAGTCACAGAATAAAAAAAATGCTTGCTCTTTGGAAGAAAAGCTATGGAAAACCTAGACGTTGTATTAAAAAGCAGAGACATCACTTTGTTGACAAAATCTCTATAGTCAAAGCTGTGGGCTTTCCAGTAGTCATGTAGGGATGTGAGAGTTGGACCACAAAGAAGGCTGAGGGCTGAATTAATGTTTTCAAAATGTGCTGCTGTAGAAGACCTTTGAGAGTCCTTTGGACAGCAAGGAGATCAAACCAGTCAATCTTAATGGAAATCAACCCTGAATATTCTTTGGATGGACTGATGCTTAAGATGAAGCTGAAATACTTTGTCCACCTGATGAGAAGAACTGACTTATTGGAAAAGCACTGATGCTGGGAAAGATTGAGGGCAAGAAGGAGAAGGGGGTGACAGAGGATGAGATAACTGGATGGCATCACTGAATCAATAGCATGTGTTTGAGCAAACTCAGGGAGGTGGTGAAGGACATGGAACCCTGGCATGCTGCAGTTCATGCAGTCACAAAAAGTCAAACGTTACTTAGTGACCAAACAACAATAAAACCCTAATTTGATATGAGAGTGAATATATATGAAATAAAAATAAGTGAGATCGTGGAGTTAGGTAGGTAGATTTTTAGGATTTCAAGTTGAAAGATGAGACTTAACAGAGAAGACATGTTCAGAAAAGGCAGGTTTTAGGAAGTAGAAATTTTAAGAGCTCCTTTATTCAGCATACACTATGTTATGTCTGTGCTGGCCCTGAATTTCTGTCCATAGATATATCCCTGTCCCTTCCCTGCCTTGCTCTGTGCCTCATGGATGCTAACAGCTGTGGCTATGTCACCAGCTCCTCGGAGAGTGGATAAACTGTTGTTAATGGAAAAGGTATCTAGCAGAGCAGAGAATGGAAGAAACTAAGGTATTTCCCCCTCTTCTTGTCTATTTTGGTCTGTTTCCCAGGGGCATAGAACCCACTAGCTTCTAAGAGGCTGCTCTGAATTAGGCTTTCAAGAAACTACTCACAAACTCCCTTCTTAGTCCCACTAACCTGGGGGAATAGTGTCTTCCATCCTTACCCATCTCTGGGTTGTTTCACTATCCCAAATTTATCTTCTTTGTTCTTCAATCATCTCACCAATTCCATAAATTTACCCCCATCTTTTGTTTCCATATTTACTATTTGACAAGTTCAAGTCAGCTGATATTTAAGGCATATTTCTCATACAGAGAGAAGTATGCTTGCTTCTCTAAGTTTACATCTTCTGTGAGTATTTGCACAGTATTTTTCAGACACTGGACCCTCTTTCAGTGGTAGAGACACACTGTGTTCCATTCAACAGCCTGGTAGTTTAGAGCCACCTTCTCCTCATCAAATGAAGCCCTTTGCCTGTTGAGTACCACATTGTCCTTCAGTTCTCAGTTTCAAGTTTGCCTTCTTGACCACTGGGTCTAGGTCATGCTCTCCTGTTCCTGCCTGCTTACAGAGAATTGTGACCATTTGATCTCTATTCATTGCAGTTGTGATTTCATACTTCTCTGTGACACTGATGATTAATATCTGTCTTTCCTACAAGACTATAAACTCCATGAGAGCTGGACTTGTGTTTCTGTCACTCACTATTTAATTCCCAATACTTAGCAAAAGACATTAGTCATAGTAGATGATTACTAGATACACCAGCCAATAAAAGAATAAAAATCCAGTTGCTGCTTTAAACTAAAGCCAAATGGACTAGTACGTTAAGCAAAATATTGCAAAGGAAGGGATTTCAATGAGTTCTCTCTTTGGGTCACATTTTAAGCACCTGCCAACATTCTGATGAGCTTTATAGGTTCAAATACAATAGTTTTATTCCCTGTGCTTATCAGAATGACTGAAAAGCATATTTTCTCATCCATCATTATAATTCCTATTTTGTACAGAAGGAGTATAGTGCAGTATTTAAAAGCACAGCTATAGAAACTCTACTGTCTGGATTTCAGCCTGGCTGGCTCATTTTTTGGTGCTCATATTCCTCATCTGTGAAACAGATTAACAACAATAATGGCAATAAGATTAACTAAGTTAATAAATGTAAAGCCCTCAGAACAAGGGCTAGCAGAAGGAGGCTGTCAGCACATGTCAGCTGTGTTTTAAAGTATGGGGTTCAAGATGGCAGAGTAGAAAAACGTGTACTCATCTCCTCCCATCAGAGTACCAAAATTGCAACTAGCTATTGAATAACCATTGATAGGAGGGCATTGGAACCCACCAGAAAAAGATAACCCACATCCAAATATAAGGAAAAAGCCACGTGAGATGGTAGGAAGTGCAGTCACAATAAAATCAAATCCTATTTCTGCTGGGTGGGTGACCCACAACCCATACAATAATACCAAAGAAGTTATCCTACTATTGTGAAAGTTCTGAGTCCCATGTCTGGCTTCCCAGCCTAGGGATCTGGCAAAGGGATTGGGAATTCCTGGAAATCTGATTTTGAAGGCCAATGGGATTTGATTACAAGAATTCTGCAAGACTTCGGGAAACAGAGACTCCACTCTTGGAGGGCACAAATAAAATCTTGTGTGCACCGAGACCCAGGGAAATAATCACTGACCTCATAGGAGACTGAATCAGATCTACCTGCTAGTGTTGGAGGCTCTCCTGTGGAGACATGTGTCTGCAGAGGTTCACCATGAGGATAGGGGCACTAGCAGCAGAATTCAGCAACTGCCTTGGCATAAGCACGGGCAGCTGCGACCGGTGCACTAAGCGCTGGTGAGAGGAGCTACCTCATGTCCAAGGTCAGGGGCAGAAGCCAGGAGGACCCCATGCCCAAAGGGTGGCGGCCAAGAGGAGTTACCCCACGTCCGAGGTCAGGGGCAGTGGCCAAGAGTACCAGGCTGCGACGGTGCAAGAATGGCCAAAAGGAGCTATCCCGTGTCCGAGGCCAGGGGTGGCGGCTGAGAGGAGCTACCTGCGTCTGAGATCCGAGGTGGACAGGAGGAGCCACCCCGTGGGCCGGGAGGAGCCACCCTGTGCCTCAGGCCAAGGGCGGCATCAGGGAGGAGCAACCCCACGTCAAAGGAGCTGTGGCTTCGCAGATGCAAGAGGGCCTAGAGGAGCTATCCCATGCTGAAGGTCAGGAAAGGCAGCAGCGAGGAGATACTCTTCATCCAAGGTAAGGAGCAGCAACTGTGCTTTGCTGGGGCAGCCGTGAAGAGATACCCCATGCCTAAGGTAAGAGAAACCCAAGATGGTAGGTGTTGCAAGAGGGCATCAGAAGGCAGACACACTGAAACCATACTCACAGAAAACTAGTCAATCTAATCACACTAGGACCACAGCCTTGTCTAACTCAATGAAACCAAGCCATGCCCACAGGGCAACCCAAAATGGGAGTGTCATGGTGGAGAGGTCTGACAGAATGTGGGCCACTGGAGAAGGGAATGGCAAGCCACTTCGTTATTCTTGCCTTGAGAACACCATGAGCAGTATGAAAAGGAAAAATGATAGGATACTGAAAGAGGAACTCCCCAGGTCAGTAGGTGCCCAACACGCTACTGGAGATCAGTGGAAAAATAACTCCAAAAAGAAATAAGGGATGGAGCCAAAGCAAAAACAATACTCACTTGTGGATGTGACTGGTGATGGAAGAAAGGTCCGATGCTGTAGAGCAATATTTCATAGGAACCTGGAATGTCAGGTCCATGAATCAAGGCAAATTGGAAGTAGTCAAACAAGAAATGGCAAGAGTGAACATCAACATTCTAGGAATCAGCAAACTAAAATGGACTGGAATGGGTGAATTTAACCCAGATAACCATTATAACTATTACTGTGGGCAAGAATCCCTCAGAAGAAATGGAGTAGCCATCATGGTCAACAAAAGAGTCTAAACTGTAGTAGTTGGATGCAATCTCAAAAATGACAGAATGATCTCTGTTCGTTTCCAAGGCAAACCATTCAATATCACGGTAATCCAAGTCTATGCCCCAACCAGTAATGCTGAAGAAGCTGAAGTTGAACGGTTCTATGAAGACCTATAAGACCTTTTATAACTAACACCCCCAAAAGATGTCCTTTTCATTATAGGGGACTGGAATGCAAAAGTAGAAAGTCAAGAAACACCTGGAATAACAGGCAAATTTGGCCTTGGAATGTGAAATGAAGCAGGGCAAAGACTAATAGAGTTTTGCCAAGAAAATGCACTGGTCATAGCAAACACCCTCTTCCAACAACACAAGAGAAGACTCTACATATGGACATCACCAGATGGTCAACACCGAAATCAGATTGATTATATTCTTTGCAGCCAAAGATGAAGAAGCTCTATACAGTCAGCAAAAACAAAACCAGGAGCTGACTATGGCTCAACC
>SJYF01000723.1:2007790-2018361 GCA_006410515.1 Procapra przewalskii | reverse complement strand
GGAGGTGATGGAATTCCAGTTGAGCTATTTCAAATCCTGAAAGATGATGCTGTGAAAGTGCTGCACTCAATATGCCAGCAAATTTGGAAAACTCAGCAGTGGCCACAGGACTGTTTTTATTGCAATTCCAAAGAAAGGAAATGCCAAAGAATGCTCAAACTGCCTGCACAATTGAACTCATCTCACATGCTAGTAAAGTAATGCTCAAAATTCTCCAAGCCAGGCTTCAGTAATACGTAAACCATGAACTCCCTGATGTTCAAGCTGGATTTAGAAAAGGCCAATGCATGTCAATGTATGGCAAAACAAATACAGTATTGTAATGTAGGGAAATAACAATAATAATAAAAATTTTAAAAAATTTAAAAAAAAGAAAAAAAAAGAAAAGGCAGAGGAACAAGAGATCAAATTGCCAACATCCGCTGGATCATAGAAAAAGCAAGAGAGTTCCAGAAAAACATTTATTTCTGCTTTATTGACTATGCCAAAGCCTTTGACTGTGTGGATCACAATAAACTGTGGGAATTTCTGAAAGAGATGGGAATACCAGACCACCTGACCTGCCTCTTGAGAAACCTGTATGCTGGTCAGGAAGCAACAGTTAGAACTGGACATGGAACAATAGACTGGTTCCAAATAGGAAATGGAGTACGTCAAGGCTGTATACTGTCACCCTGCTTATTTAACATATATGCAGAGTACACCATGAAAAATGCTGGGCTGAAAGAAGCACAAGGTGGAATCAAGATTGCCAGGAGAAATACCAATAACCTCAGATATGCAGATGATGCCACCCTTATGGCATAAAGTGAAGAGAAACTAAAAAGCCTCTTGATGAAAGTGAAAGTGGAGAGTTAAAAAGTTGGTTGAAAGCTCAACATTCAGAAAACTAAGATCATGGCATCTGGTCCCATCACTTCATGGAAAATACATGGGAAACAGTGGAAACAGTATCAGATTTTATTTTGGGGGGCTCCAAAATCACTGCAGATAGTGACTGCAGCCATGAAATTAAAAGACGCTTACTCCTTGGAAGAACCTAGATAGTATATTCAAAAGCAGAGACAGTACTTTGCCTACTAAGATCCTTCTAGTCAAGGCTATGGTTTTCCTATGGTCATGTATAGATGTGAGAGTTGGACTGTAAAGAAGGCTGAGTGCCGAAGAATTGATGCTTTTGAACTGTGGTGTTGGAGAAGACTCTTGAGAGTCCCTTGCACTGCAAGGAGATCCAAGCAGCCCATTCTGAAGGAGATGAGTCCTGGGATTTCTTTGGAAGGAATGATGCTAAAGCTTGAACTCCAGTACTTTGGCCACCTCATGCAAGGAGTTGATTCATTGGAAAAGACTCTGATTCTGGGAGGGATTGGGGGCAGGAGAAGACAGGGACAACAGAGGATGAGATGGCTGGATGGCATCACTGACTCGATGGACATGAGTATGAGTGAACTCTGGGAGTTGGTGATGGACAGGGAGGCCTGGCATGCTGTGTTCATGGGTTTGCAAAGAGTCGGACATGACTGAGCGACTGAACTGAACTGAAGCCCCCTTGGAAGTCACCATTAACCCTACCATAGGGCCCAGTAGATTCCAGGGCTAAGTTGCATCAGGCTAAACAACTAAGAGGGAGGGAGTGTAACCCCGCCCATCAGCAGACAATTGGATTAAAGTTTTACTGACCACGGCCTACTCTCTAGAGCAAGACCCAGTTTTCCCCACTATCAGTTCCTCTCATCAGGAAGTTATACAACCCTCTTAGCCTTCTTTATTAAGGGACTAACAGAAGAAGCAAGAAGATCCTGCAGTGACTAAACTGAAAACCCTATCACAGAAAGTTAATCAGAAGAATAAAGCAGAGAGTTATGTCCCAGAAGAAGGGATAAGATAAATATCAGAAAATCAACTAATTGAAGTGGAGATAGTCAACCTTCCATAAAAAGAATTCAGAATAATGATAGTGAAGATGGTTCAGTATCAGGATCTCAGAAGAAGAATGGAGAAGACGCAAGAAATATTTACCAAAGACCTAGAAGAACTAAAGAACAGACAAACAAAGATGAATAAAACAGTAGAAGGAATCAATAGCAGAATAACTGAGGCAGAAAGATGAATAAGTGGTCTGGAAGACAGAATGGTGGAAATTACTGCCGCAAAACAGAATATAGAATAAAAGAATGAAAAAATTGAAGACAGCCTAAGAGACTTCTGAGACAACATTAAACGCACTAACATTTTCATTATATGGGCCCCAGAAGGAGAAGAGAGAGAAAAAGGACCTGAGAAAATATTTGAAGAGATAATAGATGAAAACTTCCCTAAAGTGGAAAGGAAATACTCAACCATGTCCAGAAAGCACTGAGAGTCCCAGGCAGGAAAATCCCAAGGAGGAGCACAAGGAGACACACAGTAATCAAACCACAGAAAACTGAAGACAAAGATAAGATACTAAAAGTAACAAGGAGAAAAGGACAAATAACATGCAAGGTAACTCCCATAAGGTTATCAGCTGATTTCTCAGCAGAAGCTCTACAAGCCAGAAGGAATGGCGTGATATATTTAAAGTGATGAAAAGGGAAGTACCTGAAACCAAGAATACTATACCCAACAAGAATCTCATTCAGATTTGATGGTAAATTGAAAGATTTCAAGACAGGCAAAAGTTAAGAGAATTCAACACCACCAAACCAGCTTTATAATAAATGCTAAAGGAACTTCCCTAGGAAGAAAACAAAAGAGAAGGAAAAGACCTAACCAAAATAAACACAGAACAATTAAGAAAATGGTCCAGGATCACAAATATTATTAATTACCTTAAATGTAAATGGATTAAATGAAAGACACAGACTTGATGGACAGATGAAAACATGTGCATGTATGTACTTCCACTTACCACATCACTCTACTTAACCCTCCAAACTTTATGTAAATATTTCATATTATTAGGTTAATCATATTTCCATTATGGCTTGCAGTTGTGTTTATCATTTATTTTTTGTCTGGCTATTGTATGTAAAAACTGATAAACATCTTTTACTATTGTGGTTATGTAACTATTATTCACTTAATACCATTGTATCATGATTGGTCAACAGAAAATAATGAAATTCTATATTACTAAAACTAACAATTAATAGAAAAATCTGTAAAAAAAATCCAGATGAATTTTGGAATTACCTTTAAATTTTTTTGAAAAATATAAATGCCAGGTATTGGTGTTTTTCTCCAAATCTCCAGATGTGTTTCTAATGAGAAGCAGTGTTTAAAAACAGCATGTATTCAGAATATATAAAGAATATTTACACTACAACAATACAGTATAAATAGCATTTTAAAAATTGGGCAAAGAACTGATAGACAAATTTTCAAAGATGATATCAACTGACCAATAAGCAGGTGAGAAGATGTTCAACATCACCAGGCATCAGCCAAATGCAAATTAAAGTTATAATGAGATAATACTTCTCACTTACAAGGATGGCTGTAATCAAAACAAACAAAAACCAAAATGTGTTAGCAAGGATATGGAGACCCCTCACTTTCACACATAGCTACTGGGAATGTAAAATGCTACTGCCACTTTAGAAAAATAGGATGAAAGTTAGACATAGTGTTATCATGTGACCCTGCAATCCCACATCCAGCCATATGCTCAAGGGAATTAAAAGATGTCCATGAAAAGCTTGTGCATGAATGTTCATAGTAGCATTTTTTATCATAGCTCCAAATTGGAAACAATCCAAATACCTCTCAACTGATGAATAAAGAAAACACTGTATATTCATACTGTGGAATATAAATCAATAACATAACCATAAAAATGAATGAAATATTGTAAACCATGCCACAACATGGATGAACCTTGAAAACTTTGTGCTAAGAGAAAGAAGTCAGACACAGAAGACCACATATTTTATGAGTCCATTTACGTGTGATGTCTAGAATAAGCGACTCATAGAGACAGAGGTAGGTTATGGGCTACAGAGAGTAGATGGAGGGGGGAATGTGTGTAGCTACTAGTGGTTACAGAACTTCTTTGGGGGGTGATGGAAATATTCTAGAATTTTACATGATAATGGTTACACAACTTTGTGAATATAAAAAAAACATAAAATAGCCCACTGAATTGTATACTCTAAAAGGGTGAATTTTAAAGAGTATGTATACTTATAACAGGATCACTTTACTGTACAACAGGAATTGATGATATTGTGAATCAGCTATAGTTGAACACAATTTTTAAAAAAATAAAAGGGGGAATTTTATGGTAAAAACACTGGACTATATGATGAAATTTATTTTTTATCGAGTTTTCTTAATCAAAAAATGGTGTTTATAATATTAATCAGTAGGAAAGTCATTTGAAAATGGAAAATTAAAATTGTAAAGCTTTCTTCTTTCAGATATGACGTATGCTTCCAAGGCAAAAGCATTATATTGGCTTCAGATTTCTCTAAAACAGCAGTCAACGCTGGAAGACAATAGAACTGTGTCTACAAATTTCTGAAGGAAAGAAACTGACTCAGGCAAGATACAGTTAAAGAATAAAGGCATTAGTAGACATTCTGAAACATGAAAAAAAAAGTCAGGGACTACAGCACTCATCGATCTTTCATGAAAGAAATAACCTTAAAATAAAATCCACCCAATTAAGTATTGACTCAAATTAAGAGCTCAAGGAGTAAGAGAATATTACCTGGAAGCCTGGAAACCATTGAAACCGCTTCAACATAGAACAAATGCAAAACAACTTTGGAAAATACCATACAAGTATATAAAATTTACAGATTCTAACAGTGTAAAAAAATCACAATGTATGTAATAAGTAGCCATGTATGGTACCAATGAGAGAATACATTCAAGTAATACTGTCTCTGAAAAAGAGAGAGAGAGTCTCTCACATCTGGGACCTGAACTAACACTACTGGCCAAAGCTCTTTCCTGCTGAGTATTGGCCTGACACTGACAGATAGGCATGTGGCAGCAACCTAAATCAGAGCCACGCTCTACTCGCAAGTTCTGTTCCTTGACCTCCCTGTACTAAGATGCTCCATGGTTCTCACAGTGTGTTCTCCCTCACTGCAACAAGTAATAATCCCAACTTGTTCAGCTGTTGCTGCATCTATATCTCCAGCTGGAGGATATGGCCACCAGTTCATCTATAGTGTCAAGACTTTTGATTCTATCTAAAATTGGACCATATAGCAAATAATTATTCTAACTGTGAAATCTATAAAGGTTTTCTTAGCTTCAGGGGAACCTTTAGGAAGTAACATATTTGTTAAGGGAAAAACATCTTTTTGAAGTTGTAATTTCTCTGTTTTTCTCTTTGAAGTGAAGTGAAGTGAAGTTGCTCAATTGTGTCCGACTCTTTGTGACCCCAAGGGCTGTAGCCTACCAGGCTCCTCTGTCCAAGGGATTTTCCAGGCAATAGTCCTGGAGTGGATTCTAGGAACATAAATACACTTATTAACTTTGAAAATAGCATTGATAATATAAAATTGTTATAAAACACGTGTACATTTCTACGTTTTCTCTACATTCTCACCAACACCTATTATTTATTGTCTTCTTGTTAATAGTCATTCTGATGGATGTGAGGTTTTGACTTGCATTTCTCTGATGATTAGTGATGATGAGGCATATTTTCACATACCTATTGGGTATCTGTAAGTCTTTTTTGGAAAAATGTCTATTCAGACCCTCTGCTCTTTTTTAAAAAAAATAAATTTATTTATTTTAATTGGAGGCTAATTATTTTACAATATTGTGTTGGTTTTGCCATACATCAACATGAATCCACCACGGGTGAACATGTGTTCCCAATCCTGAATCCCCCTCCCCCATCCCTCCCCATACCATCCCTCTGGGTCATCCCAGTGCTTTTTGACAAAAAATTCCAGCTTTATTGAAATGTGATCTACATAGGACATTGTAAGCTGAAGGTGTACATGTGTTGATTGATATATGTATACATTATAAAATGATTATCACTTTAGCTTGAGCCAAAAGTATCATCATGTAACATAATTGCTATTTCTTTTTTATTTTTAAGATCTACTATTTCAGGTTTATAATATAGTAACTATAATCACCACACTGTACATTAGATCTCCAGCACTATTCATCTTACAAATATAAATCTTTACCCTTTGACCCAGACAAATTTTAAGTAATTGAAATTAACTTTTTTAAAATTGGAGGATAATGGCTTTATAACGCTGTGTTAATTTCTGCTGTACAGCATGAATCTACCTGTCTCTCTTAAGCCTCCCCCCACTCCCCTGTCCCACCCTTCTAAGTCATCAGAGAGCACCTGAGCTCCTTGTTTTACACAGTAGCTTCACATGGTAGTGTAGACATGTCAACACTCTCTCAATTCATCCAAATCTCTTCTTCTCCTGCTGTGTCCACAAGTCTGTTCTCTATGTCTGTGCCTCTATTCCTGCCCTGCAAATAGGTTCATCAGTACCATTTCTCTAGATTCCATATATATGTGTTAATTATATGGTATTTGCTTTACTATTTCTAACTTACTTTGCTCTTTGTCAGGATGGCAATTATTAAAAAATCTGCAAACAATAAATGCTGGAGAAGGAGTGGAGAAAAGGGAACCCTGTTGCCCTGTGGGTGGGGTTCTATATTTATGTTTATAGTTTTATATTTAACTATTTAAACCACTTTGAGTTTATTTTTGTGAATAGTGTCAGAGAGTGGTCCAGTTAGAATTTTTGTGTACAGTTGTCCAATTTTCCTAACATCATTTGTTAAAGATACTATCTTTTCCCTAATGTATATTCTTGTGTCCTTTATCATGGATTAATTGTCGTATAAGTGGCAGTTAATTTCTGGGCTCTCTTATCTGTTTCACTGATCTATGTGACTGTTTCTGTGCTAGAACCATACTGTTTTGATGATGGTTGCTTTGCAGAATACTTTGAAATTGGAAGTTCAATACCTCCAGCTTTGTTCTTCTTCCTCAGGACTGTTTTACCTCTCTAGGGTCCTTGTGTTTCCATATAAATGTTAGAAGCATTTGTTTGAGTATGGGTACTTTGATAGGGATTTCACTGAATCTGTAGATCACCTTGGGTAATACGGTGTTTCTAAAAACATTAAATCTTTCACTCTATGAACACATTCTATTTTTCTATCTGTTGTATCTTCAATTTCTTTCATCAGTATTGTTACAGAGCAGGCCCCTATGAAACCTTCCAAGAATAAACTCTCAGCCATATCCTCCACTTGCCTTTTGTCTGTAGAAGAAAGACAAAACTTTGAATAAAGAATAAACTTAATCAGAAGAGTGAAAAAATGCAGAAAGAAAGGAAAACAGTCAAACAAGACAAAATAATACTACTTTATCCATTAAACAAAGTCAAGGACTTTAATTCTTCCTTGAGGACTAGAGATAATATTCTGAGCCATGTCAAAGGAGATGGTTTATAGATACGGAAACTACCACCAGGTGGAATCAATTAACTGTTTGCTGCCCAAAGTGCATAGATTCCAGACTGTTTGGAACCAAAAAGTTGATGATACTGACTCCCCATTACCTCACCACAATCCAAACAGAAGTATATCCACAAGCTAATCCTGCCTACACTTTGAACCATTACTATAAAATTCCTCACTACATCCTCCAGGTTGGGAGACACACTTTTGACAGCATTGGTCTGCTGAGGACCCCTTTGCCTGACAAAGCAATAAAGTTATTTGTTGCCACCTCACCCAAAATTCTGTTTCCAAGATTTAATCCAGTACCAGTGTATGAAGGCCAGGTTTCAGCATCAGTATCTTACATTTCTGAGTACAGTTCTCTTAAACTGTCTGATCTCATTTTTTTTTTTCTTTTTCTATTTGGCTTCAGTGATTTCCACTACGGGCTTCCCTTGTGGCCCAGCTGATAAAGAACTGCTTGCAATGCGGGAGACCTGGGTTCAATCCCTGGGTTAGGAAGATCCCCTGGAGAAGGGAAAGGCTGCCCACTCAGTATTCTGGCCTGGAGAATTCCATGGACTGTATAGTTCATGGGAGAGCACGACTGAGCCACTACTATTCTGACTTTCAGCTCCCTGACCTATTTCTCTGCACCATATAATCTACTGTTGATTCCTTGTTGTGTGTTTTTTAAGTTTTCAGTTACAGTGTTCTTCATCTCTGTTTGATTCTTTATAGTTTATCTTTGTTAAAAACTTCAAAATTCTCACTTTTTAAATAGAATGTTCTTTTGTTTACTTTGAGGATCTCTACAGTTACTACTTTGAACTCTTTATTGGGTAGATTGCCTAGCCCTAATTTACTTAATTCTACTTCTGGTATTTTATCTTGGTCTGGTAGGTATGGTTGACCTCTTGTCTCTTTGGTTGCTAGGACCTGCCTTGTGCAGGGCCTGCCAGTCACTGGTGAGTGGGGCTGGGTCACAGGCCACTAGCTGTGTAGCTCTGTGGGGTCCCACGGTTAGTAGTGGCCCACTGATGAGTAGAGCCATATATTGTGTATGTAGTGTGATCCCAGAGGTCCCAAATTAAATGTCAGTCTATTGCTGGGCCAGGACTAGTTCATGAAACAGTTGGCTGTGGGTTCCAGCCTACACCAGAAATTGTTTCTGCCTGTGGTGAGTGGGGATGACTCATGGGGCAGCTGACTGAGGAATCCAAGGTGTCTCAGAGCTGTTGCTAGCCTTCTGGTGGTCCTAGACTCTGTGAGTCTGGATCTTCAGAGCCTGGGGCTAGTGCTGGCCCACTAGTGGGCAGAGCTAGATCCTGAAAACTCTGGTTACAAAGCACTTATGGTCCTAGAGCCGGTGTTGGCATGCTGGGGTGTGGGGCCAGCTTCTGACACAGCTCGCTGAGGGCTCACGGTGTCACACTGCTGGTGCTGGCCTGCTGGTAACTGGACTGGATTCTCATGTGGCTGGATGTGGTGGTCCTTTGTACTTTTGTCTACTTTTGAGGGTGTTTTCAATATAACAGCAGATCTATTGCATGAAAAAGAACATGTCTTATGTTAAAAAACTTTAAAAACACATTTAGCATGATATTAACATTTGATGGAGGAAGATTTATTCTTCTATATGTTTTTCCTGCTATTTTAAAGTTTTCAAAAATAGCAATATTTTAAAATATATGGAATATGCACAAATAATTTAGAATGAAAAGAAAAACTTTTCAGAGATGAAAGCAAAACCATCATTATGATTTTGTTAAATTTGATTCCACTTCACAATTACATTCCAACAACCACATCAAAGGTCGTATCAGATTTTATACAATTATTTCCCCAAACATTCTATTCTAAGCATTTTCCTTGTTAAAAATAACTAATTCTTTTGTAGTCCTCCTATTCATTACAAATCATCCCTCTTCTTTAAACCATTGAATGGTTTGTGAATTGAAGGAATAGTTTGATAATGGCACTTCAAATGGCAGATGCAATGCCAAAGGCCATCCTTTATATGGAAAAGTAAATGCACAGATGTATTTTTGCCAGTGGTTCTTTCACTTATACAAAGAATGATATAAACATCAGTCTTGAATGAATAGCTATTCCCCTTCAGTCAGACAAATGTCTTTATAAAACAAATGATATCAGTCCATTGAATCCAGGTATTACTTTGAAGATTCATTCCCTAGAAAACATCTTGGCCTTTGGGATAATAAAAATGGAAAGAAGAAAAAAAAAAACTCTGTACCAGGAAGGGAGTGGGAGGGGCATCTTAGTACAGCAGTTCTGTCTACTCCAGTCTCACCTTTCCTCATCAAATAGCCCCAAACTGTCAGTCAGTGCAGAGATCCAACTTGCACTATAAGATTAACCATCCAATGATATTCTAAGAATCAGCAGCACTAAATTCACACCATCCTCACAGTCTTTTGAAGAGAGATTTAAAATAAAACCAAAGCATGGTTTTTACTCCTTTTATTTGTAGTTTTATTACAGAAGAAATAAAAACCTCTTGAAATGTATACTATCATTTATCATTTTACTTTAGACAGCAAGGATGGGGAGCAATGGTGAATTTTTAGCCAAGTTTGTCTATTTGATTCCCCAAACTGGGCTTGCTAGTTTTGGGGCACAGGGGGGCCCTCCCCAAAATGTGCCTCAGTTGATTACTTTGAATTAAAATAAGAAATGATCAACACAAAAGGACACTCTGATCCTTCTTTCTGTCTCTCTGAAAGCAGCAAACCAACCTTTGACATGAAAGTTGCCCGCCCTGCATTGGGAACAGAAAGACACCTTTACCACCATAGATAGGAAATTCTAGCTGAAAAGCCTAAATAAATTAACCTTGCTATTTCTTTCATTTGCCCAAGCCCCAAACTCTATTTAGATACCGTATCAATTAAACACTCAAAACATGTTTCTTTGGCTGATTAATTACTCAAAAATTTATAATTTCTTCATCTAAAAAATATGAAAACTGTTTACTTCAGTTACTTCTTTTTTAAAAAAAATTTAATTTTACTTTATTTTGCTTTCCAATAATGTATTGGTTTTGCCATACATTGACATGAATCAGCCACAGGTGTACATAAGTTCCCAATCCTGAACCCCCTTCCCACCTCCCA
>SJYF01000723.1:1996293-2006437 GCA_006410515.1 Procapra przewalskii | reverse complement strand
TGTGGCCCAAACTTCCAGAACTATGTTGAATAGTAGCTGTGAAAGTGGGTACTTCAGTTGCTTCTTAAGTTCCATTTCTATGAGACCTCCTTGAGCATGAATTAAAAATTTTTTGGGGGGGTCAACTTTATTATTAGTTCAGCCACAAGAACTCATGGGAAGTGAAAGGTGAAATTTCCCCCTCCCTGATATTAGCTTTTTTTTTTTTTAATTTCAGCATAATCAGTCTTGACAAATGAGAAAGTCATGACATTACAATTCTAAAGTCCAAACCTCTAAAGCTATTTATTGATAAAGCAAAGACTTTTGTTACAAAAAATCAGTAAATTATTCCAACATGGTTTGATAAAAATGTTTGATGAAAAAAAATTTTAATAGGGAGGAACAAGTCTTATTCTATACTATGTGTTTCTTTACTTAATCTTTGTATTCTACTGTCTTGGCTACAAATTAATTACTAAAGGGATGCTGCCCATAAGCTAAAGTATGCATAATGGCCCATTACTGGGAATCCTGCCTGCCTTGCTTGAATGTTAAGATAAAATTCTTTCATTGAGCTCACAGGGAACATCCTGATCTAGCCCACCTACTAATGACTGTAAGAAAGAAGAAATTGACATTCTCTCTGGGGTCTGGCTGAAAACAGAAAATATTTGCAACAATTTATGACCTCTTTATTTTACTTCTTCACCTTCCCCCTCTTTCTTTTATAAAAGAAACTAGAACACAGACCCCCAGCAAGATGGTCCTTTAACATCAGTCTGTCATCTGCTTGGTTTTCTGGCTATTTAGCTAAAGTCACTCTTCTTTGCCCCAGTAACTCATTACCTGATTTATTGGTCTGTCCTATAGTGTGCAGTACAAGCTTGGACTCAGGAACAAAATTGCACAAGTCATAAGAGATATTGCTTAAAAAAATCATAAAGGAAATATGATAGCATTGGTATCTAGGGGTAGTGGAGAAGAAAAATGTAAAGTATGCAAATTTCCAATACTGACATGCGTCTGAAGTAGAAAGTGTTAGTTGCTCAGTTGTGTCTGACTCTGTGACTCAGTGGACCACAGCCCGCCAGGCTCCTTTGTCCATGGAATTCTCCAGGCATAAATACTGGAGTGGGTAGCCAGTCCCATCTCCACGGGATCTTCCAGACCCAGGGATAGAACCTGCGTCTCCAGCATTGTAGCTGGATTCTTTACCATCTGGGCCACCAGGGAAGCCATGCTTTTGAAATAAGAAGACAGGAAATAAAACAGTAACTTCTGTCAGTTGCTCAGCTGTGTCTGACTCTTTGCAATCCCATGGACTGTAGCCCGCCAGACTCATTTGCCCACATGGGATTCTCCAGGCAAGAATACTGAAGTGGGTTGCCATTCCCTTCTCCAGCGGATCTTCCCAACCCAGGGACTAATCCTGCATCTTTCATATTTCCTGCATTGGCAGGCGGCTTCTTTACTATCTGAGCCTCCAGGGAAGCCCACAACTTCTAAGTGTCATTGTCATTTTTACCTTAGGGTAAGCTTTTCCTCTGGAGAAGGCAATGGCAACCTACTCCACCCTACTCCACTACTCTTGTCTGGAAAATCCCATGGATGGAGGAGCCTGGTAGGCTGCAGTCTGTGGGGTTGCTAAGAGTCAGACATGATTGAGTGACTTCCCTTTCACTTTTCACTTTTATGCATTGGAGAAGGAAATGACAAACCACTCCAGTGTTCTTGCCTGGAGTATCCCAGGGATGGGGGAGCCTGGTGGGCTACTGTCTATGGGGTTGCACAGAGTTGGACACGACTGAAGTGACTTAGCTGCAGCAGCAAGCTTTTCCTCAGACTGTTTGTCTTATTAAATTATGTTTCTCTCCTTAGGAGAATAATCAGGTTGACCAAGTAATAATTTGTATGCATTTTAAGAAGATTGGTGCCAGGTCAGCAAGGAATCAGTCACATGGGCTACAGTGAGAAGCTCATGTCATTCAGAGCAGAGTAGTCCTGAGGTCACATGGATTTTCCAAGTAGATCATTTGGGCAAAGGAATACAGCAAAGGGGATACTGCCAAGAGCACTCCTTCTGTAGCAACTGTATGTTTTGTTTAAGTTGAATAAGTCTCCTCTTGTTTAAAAGCAAATCAAAAGAGAAGAGGAAGAACTAAACTTAAAGAGGCCTGACTCTGACCTCAGACCTCTTCAATGGCAACTGAGACAGGTATAAGGATGAGGCAAGGGCACGATGAAGAGTTGACAGGGCAGGGGGATGGGTGAAGAGCCGGAAGCGGCTCTGCAGCGAGCACTCTCATTCTCCTCTCTCGGTGAATTGTGGAGAGGAGAGTGGAAGTGGGAGAAACATCCAAAGAACAAGGTTACTGTCTAGAGAACACTGCTATCTATAAGAAACTTCTTGCACTGAAGTGTCTTCTGTGAAAACCAGGAGAAATAAACCAATCCATATCGTTGGACGAACGGAAATGTTGCCCAGGTTGTCTAACTGATGACTTACTGGGCTAATAACACCTCACCACATTATAAAAGGGAATTGGCAGTGACAGGCAACAGTTTAGTCATTTAGATAAATAGGCCTGAATTTCCCAGATTCTATCTTAAGCCAGAAAATGGAAGTTAAACCAAAATCTTCAAGTGAGTTGGATGCTTTATCTTCTGAATGGACTCTTTGTGACACCATGGACTATAGCCTGCCAGGCTTTTCTGTTCATGAAATTCTCCAGGCAAGAATACTGGAGTGAGTTGTCACACGCCCTTCTCCAGGGGACCTTCCCAGTCTGCATTGCAGGCGGATTCTTTACCATCTGAGCCACCAGGAAAGCCCAAGAATACTGGAGTGGGTAGCCTATCTCTTCTCCAGGAGATGTTCCCAACCCAGGAATTGAACCGGGGTGTCCTGCATTGCAGGCAAATTCTTTACCAGCTGAGGTACCAAGGAAGCCCCCCTTATTACTATATCATCTTAATATTCTCTTGCTAGTATTTCTAACATAACAACTAAATGTTAACAAAGTAAAATATTAATGTTTTTGACTTGTTTGCTAATCAAATTAATGGTTATTTTCTTTTCCAAACATTGGTATAACTATCAACTGCTTTCTTTGAACCCATTAATTTGCTAGATCCCTGGGAAACAAATAGGTCAGTCTATAGGGAAGCACACATAATATTAATGCTAGGTAATAATTACTGGCTTCTTTCAAGATTATTTAATCCTCAGAAGATTCTTATCTGTGAGGTAGGTATTCATATTGTCCTCCCATTTTATAGACGAGAACAGAGTCTCAGAAAAGAGAGAACACTGAGTCTCAGAAAATAAGATCACTGTCCAAGATAAAAACACAATTTGTAATTACACAGTCTGTAATTTAAACCTGGACAGAATGGCTGCAAAGTTCTGTTCTCAATTGTGGGTCATATTTCTTCTTTGATTATAATCAGCATACAATGCAATGTGATAAATGCTACCCTGGGGCAAGGTCAGGGCATGATGGAAGAAGAAGGCTGCCTTACTTAACCTAGTCTTTGAGAGAGTGAAATATGGTTCCTGGCTAAAAGATGTCAGTGCTTAAGAACTATGAAACTTAACCAGGTTGGTGTAGAGAGAACAGGGAGGAGTGTGGTATGGAGTAATTTTTAGGTTGCAGAAAGAAACCAGTTTTCCAGGTGGCTTTGGCATAAGACTGGAAGAGCTGTTTGCCTTTTATCCCCTGCAGGGGGATATCTCCTAGCACTTCCTATAGAGATGCACTCAATAGGAGTTTGAGGCCATCCCAGGATGTCTTGCCATTGATTTTTGTAAATAAGGATATTTTTAAGACTCAGCTTTGCCATCTGTATAATGGGAATAAGAGCATAACTATTATATTCTGTTAATTAATTAATTAATTTTGATTGGAGGCTAATTACTTAACAGTATTGTGCTGTTTTTTTTTCTTTCCGTACATTGGCATGAATCAGCTGCAGCTGTACATGTGTCCCCCTGTCCCCAAACCCCTCTCACCTCCCTCTGGGTTGTCCCAGTATATCATCTTTGAGTGCTGTTTCATGCATCAAACTTGGACTGGTCATCTATTTCACATATGGTAATATACATGCTTCAGTGCTGTTCTCTCAAATCATCCCACCCTTGCCTTCTCCCACAGAGTCCAAAAGTCTGTTTTTTATATCTGTATCTTTTTTGCTGTCTTGTATGTAAGGTCATTGTTACCATCTTTCTAAATTCCATATATATGTATTAATATACTGTATTGGTGTTTTTCTTTCTGACTTCACTCTGTATAATAGGCTCCAGTTTCATCCACCTCATTAGAACTGACTCAGATGCATTCTTTTCCATTGTGTATATGTACCACAAATTTCTTATCCATTTGTCTGCTGATGGACATCTAGGTTGCTTCCATGTCCTAGCTATTGTAAACAGTGCTGTGATGAACATTGGGGTACACATATCTCTTTCAATTCTGGTTTCCTTGGTGTGTATTCATAGCAGTGGGATTGCTGGGTCATATGACAGTTCTATTTGCAGTTTTTGAAGGAATCTCCACACTGTCCTCGATAGTGGCTGTACTAGTTTGCATTCCCACCAACAGTGTAAGAGGGTTCCCTTTTGTCCACACCCTCTCCAGCCTTTATTATTTGTAGACGTTCTGAAAGCAGCCATCTGACTGGTGTGAAATGGTACTTCACTGTGGTCTTGATTTGCATTTCTCTGATATTGAGTGATGTTGAGCATCTTTTCATGTGTTTGCTAGCCATCTGTATGTCTTCTTTAGAGAAATGTCTGTTTAGTTCTTTGGCCCATTTTTTGATTGGGTCGTTTGTTTTTCTGGTATTGAGCTATGTGAGCTGCTTGTATATTTTTGAAATTAACTAATTAATTAATTAAAACAAAGAATCTTCTATTAGTTGCTTCATTTGCTATTATTTTCTCCCATTCTGAAGGGTGTCTTTTCATGTTACTTATAGTTTCCTTCATTGTGCAAAAGCTTTTAAGTTCAATTTGGCCCCATTTGTTTAATTTTGCTTTTATTTCCATTACTCTGGGAGATGGGTCATAGAGGATATAGCTGTGATTTATGTCAGAGAGTATTCTGCATATGTTTTCCTCTAGGAGTTTTATAGTTTCTGGTCTTAGGTTTAGATCTTTAATCCATTTTAAGTTTATTTTTGTGTGTGGTGTTAGAAAATATTCTAGTGTCATTCTTTTACACATGGTAGACCATTTTCCCCAGCACCACTTGTTGAGGAGGCTGTCTTTTCTCCATTGTATATTTTTGCCTCCTTTGTCAAAGATAAGGTGTCTATAGGAATGTGAATTTTATATCTGAACTTTCTATTTTGTTCCATTGATCTGTATTTCTGTCTATGTGCCAGTACTGTCCTGTCCTGATGATTGTAGTTTTCTAGTATAGTCTGCAGTCAGGCAGATTGATTCCTCCAGTTCCATTCTTCTCTCTCAAGATTTCTTTAGCTATTTGAGTTTTTTTGTGCTTCCATATAAATTGTGAAATTATTTTAGTTCTGTGAAAAATACCATTGGTAGCTTGATAGGGATTGCACTGAATCTATAGATTGCTTTGGGTAGTATACTCATTTTCACTGTATTGAATCTTCCAATCCATGA
The DNA here is from genome assembly GCA_006410515.1 of Procapra przewalskii. Classification (NCBI taxonomy): domain Eukaryota; kingdom Metazoa; phylum Chordata; class Mammalia; order Artiodactyla; family Bovidae; genus Procapra; species Procapra przewalskii. The sequence goes on along the minus strand of SJYF01000723.1, from coordinate 2,000,820 downwards.
ACATGGTATATTTCTCCATCTGTTTGTGTCATCTTTGATTTCTTTCATCAGTATTTTATAGTTTTCTATATATAGGTCATTTGTTTCTTTAGGTAAATTTATTCCTAAGTACTTTATTCTTTTTGTTGCAGTGGTGAATGGGATTGTTTCCTTAATTTTTCTTTCTGTTTTCTCATTGTTAGTGTATGGGAATGCAAGAGATTTCTATGTATTAATTTTATATCCTGCAACTTTACTATATTCACTGATAAACTGTAGTGATTTTCTGGTGTTGTCTTTAGGGTTTTCTATGTAGAGGATCATGTCATCTGCAAGCAGTGAGAGTTTTACTTCTTCTTTTCCAATCTGGATTCCTTTTCTTTCTTGTCTTTCTCTGATTGCTGCGACTAAAACGTCCAAAACTATGTTGAATAGTGGTGAGCATAGGTACCCTTGTCTTATTCCTGACTTTAGAGGAAAATGCTTTCAATTTTTCACCATTAAGGATAATACTTGCTGTGGGTTTATCATATATGGCTTTTATTATGCTGAGGTATGTTCTTTCCAAACCTGCTTTCTGGAGAGGTTTTTTTTTTTTTATCATAAATGGGTGTTGAATTTTGTCAAAGGCTTTCTCTGCATCTATTTACATAATCATATGGTTTTTATCTTTCAATTTGTTAATGTGGTATATCACATTGATTGATTTGTGAATACTGAAGAATCCTTGCATCCCTGGAGTAAAGCCCACTTGATCATGATGTACAATCTTTTGACTATGTTGTTGGATTGTTTGCTAGAATTTTGTTGAGGATTTTTGCATCTATGTTCATATTGTGATATTGGCCTGTAGTTTTGTTTTTATGTGTGTGAGGCATGTTTGATTTTGGTATCTGGGTAATGGTGGCCTCATAGAATGAGTTTGGGAATTTACCTCTCTCTGCAATTTTCTGGAAGAGTTTGAGTAGGATAGGTGTTAGGTCTTCTCTAAATTTTTGGTAGAATTCACCTGTGACTCCATCTGGTCCTGGGCTTTTGTTTGTCGGAAGATTTTTTTTAAATTACAGTTTCAGTTTCTGTGTTTGTGATGGGTCTGTTAAGATTTTATATTTCTTCCTGGTCCAGATTGGAAAGTTATACTTTTCTAAGAATTCATCTATTTCTTCCAAGTTATCCATCTTATTAGCATACAGTTGCTGATAGTAGTCTCTATGATCCTTTGTGTTTCTGTGTTGTCTGCTGTGATTTCTCCATTTTCATTTCTAATTTTGTTGACTTGATTCTTCTCCCTTTTTTCCTTGATGAGTCTGGCTAGTGGTTTGTCTATTTTTTCTTCTCAGATAACCAACTTTAAGTTTAGTTGACTTATGCTATAGTATCCTTTGTTTCTTTTTCATGTATTTCTCCTTTGATTTTTATGATTTCTTTCCTTCTACTAACTTTGGGGTTCTTCACTTCTTCTTTTTCTAGTTGCTTTAGGTGTACAGTTAGGTTGTTTATTCGATGGCTCTCTTGTTTCTTGAGGTAGGCTTGTATTGCTATGAACCTTCCCCCTAGCACTGCTTCTACTGAGTCCAGTAGGTTTTGGGTTGTTGTGTTTTCATTTTCATTTGTTTCTATGCATATTTTGCTTTCTTTTTTGATTTTTTCCATGATCTGTTGGTTATTCAGAAGTGTATTATTTAGCTCCCATATGTTTGTATTTTTAATAGTTTTTTTCCCCCCTGTAGTTGACAGCTAATCTTACCACATTGTAATCAGAAAAGATGCTTGAAATGATTTCAGTTTTTTTGAATTTATCAAGGCTAGATTTATGGCCCAGGATGTGATCTATCTTGAAGAAGGTTCGATGTGCACTTGAGAAAAAAGTGAAATTCATTGTTTTGGGGTGAAATGTCCTATAGATATCAATTAAGTCTAACTGGCCTATTGTATCATTTAAAGCTTGAGTTTCCTTGCTGATTATCTGTTTGGTTGATATACATACGTGTGAGTGAAGTCTCCCACTATTATTGTGTTACTGTTAATTTCCCCTTTCATGTTTGTTAGCATTTGCCTTAAGTATTGAGATGCTCCTATGTTGGATGCATATATGTTATTAATTGTTGTATCTTCTTCTTGGATTGATCCTTTGATCATTATATAGTGTCTTTCTTTGTCTCTTTTCATGGTCTTTATTTCAAAGTCTATTTTATCTGATGTGAGTATTTCTACTCCTGCTTTCTTTTGGCCTCCATTTGAATGAAATATCTTTTTCCAGTCCTTCACTTTCAGCCTGTGTGTGTCCCTTGGTTTGAGGTGGGTCTGTTGTAGACAACATATATAGGGGTCTTGCTTTTGTATCCATTCAGCCTTTCTTTGTCATTTGGTTGGGGCATTTAACCCATTTACATTTAAGGTAATTATTGATGAGTGTGATCCCATTGCCATTTACTTTGTTGTTTGGGATTTGATTTTTAAACAATAATTTATTTATTTTAATTGGAGGCTAAATTACTTTACAATATTGTGGTGGTTTTTGCCATACATTGACATGAATCAGCCATGGGTGTACGTGTGTCCCCCATCCTGAACCCCCCTCCCACCTCCCTCCCCATTCCATCCCTCAGGGTTGTCCCAGTGCACTGGCTTTGAGTACCCTCTTTCATGCATTCAACTTGGACTGGTGATCTATTTCACATATGGTAATATACATGTTTCATTGCTATAAACCTTTTTTATGTTTCCTATCTAGAGTGGATCCTTTTGCATTTGTTGAAGAGTTGGTTTGGTGGTGCTGAATTCTCTCAGCTTTTGCTTGTCTATAAAGCTTTTGATTTCTCCTTCATATCTGAATGAGATCCTTGCTGGGTACAGTAATCTCGATTGTGGATTTTTCTCTTTCATCACCTTAAGTATGTCTTACCATTCTCTTCTGGCCTGAAGAGTTTCTATTGAAAGATCAGCTGTTATCCTTATGGGGATCCCCTTGTGTGTTATTTATTGCTTTTCCCTAGCTGCTTTTAATATTTGGTCTTTGTGTTTGATCTTTGATAGTTTGATTAATATGTGCCTTGGGGTGTTTGGCCTTGGGTTTATCCTGTTTGGGACTCTCTAGATTTATTGGGCTGGGGTGGCTATTTCCTTCCCCATTTTAGGGAAGCTTTCAACTATTATCTCCTCAAGTATTTTCTCATGCCCTTTTTTTCCTGGGACACCTATGATTTGAATGTTGGGGCATTTAACATTGTCCCAGAGGTCTCTGAGGTTGTCCTCATGTCTTTTAATTTTTTTTTTTATTTTTTCATCTTTGCTTCATTTATTTCCACCATTCTTTCTTCCACCTCACTTATCCTCTCTTCTGCCTCTTATTCTACTCTTGGTTTCCTCCAGAGTGTTTTTGACCTCAGTTATTGCATTAAATTCACTATTGATTGATTCTTTTTTATTTCTTTTAGGTCCTTGTTAAACATTTCTTGCATCTTCTCAGTCCTTCTCTCTAGTCTATTTATCTGCAAGTCCATTTTGTTTTCAATTTTTGGATCATCATTATTATATCATTATTCTGAATTCTTTTTCAGGAAGACTCCCTATCTCCTCCTCTTTTGTTTGGTTTGGTGGATATTTATCATATTCCTTTACCTGCTGAATATTTCCCTGCCTTTTCATTTTGTTTATATTGCTGTGTTTGAGGTGCCCTTTCTGTAGGCTGGAAGTCTGTGTTTTCTCGTTATTGTGGAGCCTGCTCCCTGTGGGTGGGATTGGACTAGGGGCTTTTCAAGGTTTCCTGGTTGGGGGTGATTGTGCCCATGTTCTTGTGGTTGGAGTTGGATCTTTCCCTCTGGTGTGTCCAGTAGTGAGTGTTGGGGTGTCTATAGGTTTGCCATGGCTTTTGGCAGCCTGTCATTTAGTGCTCAGAGTTGTTTCTGCTTTTCTTGAGAATTAGTGTGGAATGTCTTGCACTGGCATTTGTTGGCTCTTGGGTGGAGCGTGGTTTCAGTGTACATATGGAGACTTTGGGGTGAGCTCTTGTCTATTAATGTTCCCTGGAGTCAGGAGTTCTCTGATGTCCTCAAGTTTTAGAGTTAAGTCTCCTGCCTTTGACTTTTGGTCCTTCTTTTACAGTATCCTCAAGACTTCTCCATCCATACAGCACAGATGATAAAACATCTAGGTTAATGGTGAAACAATTCTCCACAGCGAGGGACACCCACAGAGATTCAGAGAGTTACATAGAAAAGAGAAGAGGGAGGAGGGAGATAGAGGTGACCAGAAGAAGAAGAGGGGGAGTCAAAAGGGGAGAGACTAGTATAACCAGTAATCAATTCCCTAAGTGCTAAAGCTATGGAGACATAGCCTGGAACACCCAGAGAGAAGAGGAGAAGAGGGGAGTCAAAAGGGAGAGAGCAATCAAGCAGTAACCGCATCCCTAAGTGGAAAGAATACTGAAGATTAGATTCTTAAAGGAACAGAATTGATAACAAATACCAAAAAGCAGAGATTAAAAATCTAGAATAGAGGTTAGACTATAAAAAATACAAAACAAAATCAATCACAAAAATTAAAAAA
>SJYF01000723.1:1872659-1884375 GCA_006410515.1 Procapra przewalskii | reverse complement strand
CGAGGAGATAATAATTGAAAACTTCTGTAAAATGGGGAAGAAAATTATCACCCAAGTCCAAGAAACCTAGAGAGTCCCAAACAGGATAAACCCAAGGTGAAACACACCAAGACACATATTAATCAAATTAACAAAGATCAAACACAAAGAACAAATATTAAAAGCAGCAAGGGAAAAACAACAAATAATACACAAGGGGTTCCCCCTAAGGATAATAGCTGATCTTTCAATAGAAACTCTTCAGGCTGGAGGGAATGGTAGGACATACTTAAAGTGATGAAAGAAAATAACTTACAGCCCAGATTACTGTACCCAGCAAGGATCTCATTCAAACATGAAGGAGAAATCAAAAGCTTTACAGGCAAGCAAAAACTGAGAGAATGCAGAACCACCAAACCAGCTCTACAACAAATGATAAAGGATATTCTCTAAACAGGAAACACAAAAATGGTGTATAAACTCGAACTCGAAACAATACAGTAAATGGCAATGGGATCATACTTCCAATCATTACCTTAAACGTAAATGGGTTGAATGCCCCAACCAAAAGACAAAGACTGGCTGAATGGATATAAAAACAAGACCTCAATATATGTTGTCTACAAGAGACCCACCTCAAAACAAGGGACAAATACAGACTGAAAGTGAAGAACTGGGAAAAGATATTCCATGCAAAGAGAGACCAAAAGAAAACAGGAGTATCAATACTCATATCAGATAAAAATAGACTTTAAAACAAAGGCTGTGAAAAGAGACAAAAAAGACACTACATAATGATAAAAGGATCAATCCGAGAAGAAGATGTAACAATTATAAATATATATGTGCCCAACATAGGAGCACCACAATATGTAAGACAAATGCTAATAAGTATAAAAGGGCAAATTAACAATAACACAATAATAGTGGGAGACATTAATACCCCACTCACACCTATGGATAGATGAGATAAACAGAAAATTAACAAGGAAACACAAACTTTAAATGATACAATAGACCAGTTAGACCTAAATGATATCTATAGGACATTTCACCCCAAAACAATGAATTTCACCTTTTTCTCAAGGAAACGCTGAACCTTCTTCAGGATAGAACACATCCTGGGCCATAAATCTAGCCTTGGTAAATAAAAAAAAAAAATTGAAATCATTCCAAGCATCTTTTCTGACCACAATGCAGTAGTAAGATTAGATCTCAATCACAGGAGAAAAACTATTAAAAATTCCAACATATGTAGGCTGAACAACATGTGTTGTTCACAGAAGGAATAAAAAAAGAAGTAAACATTCACAGAAACGAATGAAAATGAAAACACAACAACCCAAAACCTGTGGGACACATGTAAAAGCAGTGCTAAGGGGAAGGTTCATAGCAATATAGGCTTACCTCAAGAAATAAGAAAAAAGTCAAACAAATAACCTAACTCTACAACTAAAGCCACTAGAAAAGGAAGAAATGAAGAACCCCAGGGTTAGTAGAAGAAAATAAATCTTAAAAGTTAGGGCAGAAATAAACTAAAAGAAACAAAAGAGACCATAGCAAAAAACAACAAAGCCAAAAGCTGGTTCTTTGAGAGGATAAATAAAATTGAGAAACCATTAGCCAGACTCATCAAGAAACAAAGGAAGAAAATCAAATCAATAAAATTAGAAATGAAAATGGAGAGATCACAACAGACAACACAGAAATACAAAGGATAATAAGAGACTACTACCAGCAATTATATGCCAATAAAATGGATAACTTGGAAGAAATGAACAAATTCTTAGAAAAGTACAACTTTCCAAAACTGAACCAGGAAGAAATAGAAAATCTTAAAAGACCCATCACAAGCACGTAAATTGAAACTGTAATCAGAAATCTTCCAGCAAACAAAAGCCCAGGTCCAGATGGCTTCACAGCTGAATTCTACTAAAAGTTTAGAGAAGAGCTAACACCTATCCTACACAAACTCTTCCAGAAAATTGCAGAGGAAGGTAAACTTCCAATCTCATTCTATGAGGCCACCATCACCCTAATACCAAAACCTGACAATTATGCCACAAAAAAAGAAAACTACAGGCCAATATCACTGGTGAACATAGATGCAAAAATCCTTAACAAAATTCTAGAAATCAGAATCCAACAACACATTAAAAACATCATACACCATGACCAAGTGGGCTTTATCCCAGGGATGCAAGGATTCTTCAATATCTGCAAGTCAATCAATGTAATACACCACATTAACATTGAAAAATAAAAGCCATATGATTATCTCAGTAGATACAGAGAAAGCCTTTGACAAAATTCAACATCCATTCATGATAAAAAACTCTCCAGAAAGCAGGAATAGAAGGAACATAACTCAACATAATAAAAGCTATATATGACAAACCCACAGCAAACATTTTCCTCAATGGTGAAAAATTGAAAGCATTTCCCTTAAAGTCAGGAACAAGACAAGGGTGCCCACTTTCACCACTATTATTCAAGATAGTTTTGGAAGTTTTGGCCACAGAAATCAGAGCAGAAAAAGAAATACAAGGAATCCAAATTGGAAAAGAAGGAGTAAAACTCTCACTATTTGCAGAGGACATGATCCTCTACATAGAAAACCCTAAAGACTCCACCAGAAAATTACTAGAGCTAATCAATGAATATAGTAAAGTTGCAGGATATAAAATCAACACACAGAAATCTCTTGAATTCCTATACACTAATAATGAGAAAATAGAGAAATTAAGGAAACAATTCCATTCACCATCGCAACGAAAAGAATAAAATACTTAGGAATATATCTACCTAAAGAAAGAAAAGACCTATATATAGACAACGATAAAACACTGGTGAAAGAAGTCAAAGAGGACACCAGTAGATGGAGAATATACCATGTTCATGGATCAAAAGAATCAATATAGTGAAAATGAGTATACTACCCAAAGCAATCTATAGATTCAATGCAATCCCTATCAAGCCACCAGCAGTATTTTTCACAGAGCTAGAACAAATAATTTCACATTTTGAATGGAAATACAAAAAACCTCGAATAGCCAAAGCAATCTTGAGAAAGAAGAATGGAACCGGAGGAATCAACCTGCCTGACCTCAGGCTCTACTACAAAGCCAGAGTCATCAAAACAGTATGGTACTGGCACAAAGACAGAAATACAGATCAATGGAACAAAATAGAAACCCAGAGAGAAATCCACACACCTTATCTTTGACAAAGGAAGCAAGAATATACAATGGGTTAAAGACAATCTCTTTAACAAGTGGTGCTGGGAAAACTGGTCAACGACTTGTAAAAGAATGAAACTAGAACACTTTCTAACACCATACACAAAAATAAACTCAAAAAGGATTAAAGATCTAAATGTAAGACCAGAAACTATAAAACTCCTAGAGGAGAACATAGGCAAAACACTCTCTGACATAAATCACAGCAGAATCCTCTATGACCCACCTCCCAGAATACTGGAAATAAAAGCAAAAATAAACAAATGGGATCTAATTAAAATTAAAAGCTTCTGCATAAGAAAGGAAACTATAAGCAAGGTAAAAAGACAGTCTTCAGAATGGGAGGAAAATAACAGCAAATGAAGCAATGGACAAAGAATTAATCTCAAAAATATACAAACAAATCCTGTAGCTCAATTCCACAAAAATAAATGAGCTAATAAAAAAATGGGCCAAAGAACTAAACAGACATTTCTTCAAAGAAGACATACAGATGGCTAACAAACACATGAAAAGATGCTCAATATTACTCATTATCAGAGAAATGCAAGTGAAAACCACAATGAGATACCATTTCATTCCAGTCAAATGGCTGCTATCCAAAAGTCTACAAGCAATAAATGCTGGAGAGGGTGTGGAGAAAAGGGAATCCTCTTACACTATTGGTGGGAATGCAAACTAGTTCAGCCACTATGGAGAACAATGTGGAGATTCCTTAAAAAACTGGAAACAGAACTGCCATACGACCCAGCAATCCCACTGCTGGGCATACACACCAAGGAAATGAGAACTGAAAGAGACAGGTGTACCCCAATGTTCATCGCAGCACTATTTATAATAGCCTGGACATGGAGGCAACCTGGATGTCCATCAGCAGATGAATGGATAAGAAAGCAGTGGTACATATACACAATGGAGTATTACTCAGCCATTAAAAAGAATACATTTGAATCAGTTCTAATGAGGTGGATGAAACTGGAGCCTATATACAGAGTGAAGTAAGCCAGAAAGAAAAACACCAATACAGTATACTAATGCGTATATATGGAATTTAGAAACATGGTAATGATGACTCTGTATGTGAGACAGCAAAAGAGACACAGATGTATAGAACAGTCTTATGGATTCTGGGAGAGGGAGAGGGTGTGATGATTTTGGAGAATGACATTGAAATATGTATAATATCATATGTGAAATGAATTGCCATTCCAGGTTCAATGCATGATACAGGATGCTTGGGGCTGCTGCACTGGGATGACCCAGAGGGATAGTATGGGGAGGGTGGTGGGAGGGGGGTTCAGGATGGGGAACACATGTACACCCATGGTAGATTCATGTTGATGTATGGCAAAACCAATACAATATTGTAAATTAATTAGTCTCTGATAAAAGAAATAAATTTATATTAAAAATAAGTAAAATTTAAAAACAATATGAGAAAAAAAGAATCTAGGTCCATTAGTTTAGAGAACATTATCCCAATTTAACTATACTGGTAATGGTTTTTCCAGTGGTCATGTATGGATGTGAGAGTTGGACTGTGAAGAAAGCTGAGCACTGAAGAATTGATGCTTTTGAACTGTGGAGTTGGAGAAGACTCTTGAGAGTCCCTTGGACTGCAAGGAGATCCAACCAGTCCATTCTGAAGGAGATCAGCCCTGGGATTTCTTTGGAGGGAATGTTGCTAAAGCTGAAACTCCAGTATCTTGGCCACGTTATGTGAAGAGTTGACTCATTGGAAAAGACTCTGATACTGGGAGGGATTGGGGCCAGGAGGAAAAGGGGAGAACAGATGGCTGGATGGCATCACTGACTCGATGGACATGAGTCTGAGTGAACTCTGGGAGTTGGTGATGGACAGGGAGGCCTGGAGTGCTGCGATTCATGGGGTTTCAAAGAGTCAGGCACGACTGAGTGACTGAACTAGAACTAAACTAGTCTTTTTTGTTAGACAGAACTAGCTTCCTTAACCCTTAAATTCACTTCATGACTGGGGCAAAGGTCCTCTAGCCAGTGACCTGAAAATTTACCCCATCTCGCCCAGTCCTATACCTGGATTACTCATCCCCATGTCTTCTCAGAGGTCCTACTTCCCTAACTCTCACATCAGTTCACTTGTCACCACTCAAAAAGGGCTTCCCTGAACACCAAGCCTTTCATACTCCCACAAGGCATTACCTAATTTTCTTCAGAGTATCTATCTTTCCCTGAAATTTTAATTTTTCTTAATCAGTTTTCTTCTTTGTCTCATTTCTGGCAATCTTCCACCCTTTCCTGGAAGGCTGTGGTAGTGAGATACAGTTCTGTATCAGCCACATTCACCTCAGTTCACCCCTTGTTGAGAACCTTGATAGAAGCATCAGTTCAGTTCAGTTCAGTCGCTCAGTAGAGGCCTCCCTGTCCATCACCAACTCCCGGAGTTCTCTCAGACTCAACGTCCATCAAGTTGGTGATGCCATCCAGCCATCTCATGTCGTCCCCTTCTCCTCCTGCCCCCAATCCCTTCCAACATCAGAGTCCTTTCCAATGAGTCAACCCTTTGCATGAGGTGGCCAAAGTACTTGAGTTTCAGCTTTAGCATCATTCTTTCCAAAGAAATCCCAGGGCTGATCTTCAGAATGGACTGGTTGGATCTCCTTGCATCAGGTCAATTTAATTCAGTCGCTCACTCGTGTCTGACTCTTTGTGACCCCATGGACTGGAGAATGCCAGGCTTCCCTGAGCTTACTCAAATTCATGACTATAGAGTCAGTGATGTCATCCAGACATCTCATCCTCTGTCATCGTCTTCTCCTCCTACTTTCAGTCTTTCCCAGCATCAGGGTCTATTCCAGTCAGTCAGTTCTTTGCATGAGGTGGCCAAAGTATTGGAGCATCAGCTTCAGCATCAGTTCTTCCAGTGAATATTCAGGACTGATTTCCTTGAGGATTGATTGGTTACATCTCATTGCAGTCCAAGGGACTCTCAAGAGTCTTCTCCAACTCCACAGTTCTAAAGCATCAATTCTACAGCTCTTAGCCTTCTTTATGGTCCACCTCTCAAATCCATCCAGGGCTGCATTTTGCATGATGTACTCTGCATATAAGTTAAATATGCAGGATGTCAATACAGCCTTGACATACTTCTTTTCCAATTTGGAACCAGTCCACTGTTACATGTCCAGTTCTAACTATTGCTTCTTGACCTGGATACAGATTTCTCAGGAGGCAGGTAAAGCAGTTTGGTATTCCCATCTCTCAAAGAATTTTCCACAGTTTTTTGTGATATACACAGTCAAAGGCTTTATTTCTGGGAGCTCCAAAACCACTGCAGATGGTGACTACAGCCATGGAATTAAAAAATGCTTTCTCCTTGGAAGAAAAACTGTGACTAACCTAGACAGCATATTAAAAAGCAGAGACATTACTTTGCCACCAAAGGTCCATCTAGTCAAAGCTATGGTTTTTCCAGTAGTGAAGTATGCATGTGAGAGTTGGACCATAAAGAGGGCTGAGCATGGAAGAATTGCTGCTTTTGAACTATGGTGTTGAAGTAGACTCTTGAGAGCCCCTTGGACAGCAAGGAGATCAAACCAGTCAATCCTAAAGGAAATCAGTCCTGAATATTCATTGGAAGGACTGATGCTGAAGCTGAAGCTCTAATACTTTGGACACCTGATGTGAAGAACTGACTTGTTGGAAAAGACTGATCCTGGGAAAAATAGAAGGCTGGAGGAGAAGAGAACAGAGGATGAGATGGTTGGATGGCATCACCGACTTTATGTACATGAGTTTGAGCAATTTCCAGGAGTTAGTGATGGACAGGGAAGCTTGGTGTTCTACAGTCCATGGGATTGCAGAGTTGGACCCGACAGAGCAACTGAACTTGCATGAAATGTTCCCTTGGTATCTCTAATTTTCTTGAAGAGATCTCTAGTCTTTCCCACTCTATTGTTTTCCTCTTCTTCACATTGATCACTGAGGAAGTGTTTCTTATCTCTCCTTGCTATTCTTTTGAACCCTGAATTTAGATGGGTGTATTTTTTCCTTTTCTCCTTTGCCTTTTGCTTCTCTTCTTTTCTCAGCTATTTGGAAGGCCTCCCCACACAACTATTTTGCCTTTTTGCATCTTACTAGGGATAGATTAATAGCTAGCACTTAACACTTGTGTGCTGAGTGAGTGTATCCAGGTCTCTCACACTCTCTCAGCACAGTAGACATGCTGCTGCTCCATCCCAGAGCCCTTCAGAATGGATGTGCAGGATGCCCAGCTGCTGAGAATGTCAGTTCATGGCTGCACCTTGCACTGAGAATTACCCACAGTTGCAGGGGGTGGCTTGCCTTAGTTATGCCCCTTCCTTGGGGATCCCATAGCCAATGACTTCCATATCAGTCTGTATGGATATGGAGATACAAAGATCTGGCTCTGTTGCTGCAACTTTGGACACTTCTGAAGGGTTGTCCCAGATCCAGAGCTCCCATTAGCAAACACAGTATGAGTCAGGTTTTCTCTTTAATAATCCTTTCTCAATTCTTTAAGGGCTAACTGTTGAGAGGACTCCTCATTTGCATTCTGCTTGAAACTCCCCAGCTCTGCCTATTTTCAGGGAACTCTGTGTAACTCAACTCTGTCTCTTTAGCTATACCCTCTTTTTGCTTCGATTTTTGATCCTGATAAGTTCCCTTTATTTGTCCTGTATCCTAGTTTTAAGCTTTGGCTGATACCTTGTGCTTGGCTGGACCTGGAATCCTGGATAGGATTTCCTGGTGGAAGGGACCAGACTTCCTCCACATTTTCACCCCTAAATATATAGAAATCTTATCAAAGTATATACCAGGAAAAATTCAACACACTCCTGCTAATTTCATCTTGTAAGAAGAGAAGATTCCTTCATGCTAGATGGAAACGTGAAGGAAGTCTGAAATGTGGAAATGTAGTCTTCTTCCATTAGTGGAGACAGTCTTTGATGATGGCCAGAAAGGTTTAAACAAACAAACAAACAAGAAAACTGAGGATAACAAAAAATTTAATGAATTATGTACGAGTTTATAAGTCCTTAAAACTGGAGTTGTTGCCAATGTTTCTATATCTATAGCAATATACAATTTCATATTATTTTCATAAGCTGAAGTTTGTGCTTGCTTGCTAAATTGCTTCAGTCATGTCCCAGTCTTTGTGACTCTATGGACTGTAGCCTGCCAGGCTCCGTTGTCCATGGGTTTCTCCCCAAGCAAGAATACTGGAGGTGGTTGCCATGCCCTCCTCTGGGGATCTTTCTGACCCAGGGATCAAACCCACATCTCTTAAGACTCCTGCATTTTTACCATTTTGTCTTTAACACTGGTACCACCTGGCCCCCAAATACCAATATCTGCTCTTAAGTCTTAGATACAATGGTTAGCCCAAGCTAATTGGAAGCAGCAACAATGACCTGGAGCAGAACATGGATGTTGGAATCAAATAAAAGGCATCTAGCTGAATGTCAAGGCATACAGAGCAATGCCCTTTTGGTAAAACTTCCATTTCCTATCACATGGTGAAATCATACAAAAGGAAACATGTTAACCATGTGTCTGCTTTTCATACTTTAAAATACCAGATATAAAATGCTACCTCAAGGAGCTCTTAACGTACACTGAAAAATAAAACCACAAAAAAATGTTAATGATTAAAATAGGCATTAACCAGTTTTTACTACTTTCTTTGCCAGAAACCAGTCCCTTGAAAACCTCTACTTTTACAGATCTTCCCTGGCACCTTTTACAGAATTATAAGATTACAACATTTTAAAATATTGATTCTTCACTTCTTCCAGAGAATACCTCCACAAACTGATTCAAACTTAAATATCATCTTTGAAAGTAAAAGTTGCTCAGTCGTGTCCGACTGTTTATGACCCCATGAACTATACAGTCCATGAAATTCTCCAGGTCAATGTTTAAATTAATGTCTGAATGTCATGGTTGACTACTGTTGGGACACTGCTTGTGTGCACAAATTCTCTCTTGATGGAACTCACTATCTAGATTCTACATTTTAACCTAATTTTGCCATTGAAGTGAAACTAACTCTTGGGTGTTCCTGATAAAGAACAAGACAGAAGGTGATGGTAAAAGATGTTTTGCCACTTTTGCTCCTGTGCTTCTTAATATTCCATATGTACATTTAATTGAGCCAATCTGAACTCTTAAAAGATAGTCAATAGCATGGAGGAGCATCTAATCTAACACTAAATACATGTGAGCAAAAAAGTCAATAATTTTTTTTGTGATTAACAATTGTAGTAATCATCAACTAGAAAGACTCCAAAGCTAAGAAAATTATCTAAGTGTGTGTGTGTGTGTGTGTGTGTGTGTGTGTGTGTGTGTAAAATACACATGTGTCTGTTAATTTTTTAACCTGATATTTTCTCAAAAGTAAATAAAATGGGGGTTGGAATACCCTCAAAGGGGCTACTGAACATCAGCTAAATAAATCCTAATATTTAAGATGCAGGATAACAGTCATCTTGGAAATGTTGAAATAACAGATCGAATGTGAAATTTTATAATTTCACTTAATTGACACATCATCTTCTGTTAGCTGATAGCTAGTTTCAGAAATATGGCATAAAGCAAGTAACATTTATGTAAAAATAGATTAGCCCAGAAGAGCTGCCCTCACTTGCATCCATGCAGTCTGTTGGCCCTTCATGCTCATAAAAGGCTAGTCTCTCCACTGGGAGAAGAGGTCCACTTGTCTTCTCCTGCATGAGAATTTGTAAGGGTAAAAGCAGACCACACAGCTCAGTTTCCTGGTGGTTGCTAAATTCAACTTCTTAGATGTTGACCTGGGCAAATAATGCTCTTGCCTCTGTCTTTTCCTCCAGAATAGAAAGGTGTTTAGGGAGAGCACCTTCCCAGTCCCCAGTTTCAGTGCATTAGCATCATCCTGAGAAGTTAATTCAGAAAACTAACACATTGCATTGGCCCTTTCTTGCCTATAGTTCACCACTTAGGTGAATGGACATCAGCACCCAAGATCCAGAAAGGGGCTGCCCCTTTCTGATCTTCCTCTGATCCCCAGGTGAGGATCCCTGGGGATGCTCTCTTCAAGTGCCCTGTTAGACGATGCTACCATTCTAGGCATTCTGCTGAACCTGCTAGCTCAACATGTTACATAACATACTTGCTTCAGAGCCCTGGAGCCCTATTCAATGAGAAGACCTTGCTCTCTGGCACGGTCTGGGAGAGGCCACAGACATAATGGACCACAGGTACTGACTTGCTGTTTGCTTGGCACTGGTGCTACAGCATTTACAAAGCTAACTATTTCACCCTGGCTGGGTCCCAATGAGATGATAAACAACATCTTTCCCCTCAGTTGAGTCAGTCCCAGAACCAGTAGTACAAGCTCATGCTGCTAAGGAGAGGTGGAGCTTAGCCCTCAATACAAAAGCTGGACTCCAGGGTTGCCCAGCTGGCCACAAAGCATCCTCTGGATGCATCAAGGGTACCCTTTCACAAGGAGGGAGGGAGGGAGCATTCCATACATTCTTCTGGGAGCCAAAGACACGTGGGCTCCTCATCCCAGGAGCAGACAGGAGTTGGGGCAAACTCTTTAACACTGAAGACATCATCTCTACAGCAGGGGTATCTCCTTTTGGCAGAGAGGCTCTGTCCTTTGTGTGATAGCTGCAGAAGGAGCTGTGCATGGGCAAGAAAGGTTCAGCAGCCCTCTGACACACCCACAGGCAGAACCGAGAGGTCCTCCTCTGGGACACACATCTGGCCTGGACAGATGGCCACAAGCTGTCTATTAGAATTACTCTCCACTGGCACTTCATGTTAATAAAATCTCCTTTTGGTACATTCTCACTGAAGCAAGCAGACATTCTGAGGAGGAAATTTCCCAAATAAATATTTTCCAACTGGAGTAGTTTAACATCAATGCAAAGGAATGCTACATCTTTTTGCCCCGGGGCTCTGACACAAGCCCAGATCGTGTTCCATCAGAAACAGTTTCTGCAGATCCTCCCTTCTATTTCTTTTTGGAATTGCACTCCCCAGGCTGCCTGAGGCAATGCAACAGGTTTGAATCTAGTCTGTATTCACGCCCATAGTCATCAGAGAGACTGCCTGTACTGCCACAGCTATCTCAGTGCCGCCTCGTGTCACCTCCTCTCCAAGGTCAGGAGTGTTTGGTGAGTCCCCGAGTCTCTGCTCCCCTTGGGTACCACTTCTGACACAGTGCACTGTAGTCAGGGCATGCCCAGGTCCCACTGCCTCAGGCAGAGTGGCAGGTTCCCCCACCCTCAGACCCTAGAACAGAGTGGCACTCAAAAGCTGGTAAACTGAGAAACAAAGTAAAAAATCTACAACACCTTCATCTAAAAAGTAGAAGAAAAATACATAGGAGAACATTTATATTAGAACTAAATCAGAGAGCCTGAAGGTTTTAGGAAGATATTCAGATAATCTTAGTATAACCTTCCTGGTTTACATTAGCCTCTGCTTTGAATCTTATTGGGAAAAAAAAA
>SJYF01000723.1:1847205-1866004 GCA_006410515.1 Procapra przewalskii | reverse complement strand
TCAGTGATGCCATCCAGCCATCTCATCCTCGGTCATCCCCTTCTCCTCCTGCCCCAAATCCCTCCCAGCATCAGAGTCTTTTCCAATGAGTCAACTCTTCGCATGAGGTGGCCAGGTACTGGAGTTTCAGCTTTAGCATCATTCCTTCCAAAGAAATCCCAGGGTTGATCTCCTTCAGAATGGACCGGTTGGATCTCCTTGTAGTCCAAGGGACTCTCAAGAGTCTTCTCCAACACCACAGTTCAAAAGCATCAATTCTTTGGCACTCAGCTTTCTTCAAAGTCCAACTCTCACATCCATACATGACCAGTGGAAAAACCATAGCCTTGACTAGATGGACCTTAGTCAGCAAAGTAATGCCTTTTTCAAATTCTCGCAGAAATCAAAAGTGAAATATATCTTTTATTATGTAATTGTCAAATTCATTATGGTTGATACTGTTTATAAATCACTGGAGTTCTTAAAAACAAAAACAGCTGCATCAAACTGTAAGTCACATGCCATGAAAATCACCCTTTAAGAGCAAACAAGCCAGTGGTGGTTTTTAATATATTCAAAAATTGATTACTAATGCATTGGTTATCAATATCTAATTCCAGAACATTTTTTTCACTCCAGGAAACCCTCTCTATGCATTTTATAGCTATCACGACTCATTCTTTCCTATTCCCAGCCTGTGGCATCCACTAATATATTCTTGTCTCTATGAGTTTGTCATATAAGTGAAATCATAAAAATATTTGTCCTTTGTTTCTAGTTTCTTTCAACTAGTAAAGTGCTTCCAAGTTTTATCCATATTGTAGTGTACCTCCAAGAGTCCATATCTTTTTATTGCTGAATAATATTCCACTGCGTAGATATGCCACATCTGTTCTATATATATGCATCAGTTTGTGGACATTAATGAGTATTCATGTAGAAGTTTTTGCATGAATGTATATTTTCATTTCTCTTGGGTATGGAAATGATGAATCAATGATGACTTAATGTTCAGCTATTTGAGGGACTGCCAAATTGTTTTGCACAGTAGATGCACCATTTTACCTTTCCACCAGCAATGTACAAGGGTTCTAAATCCTCCATATCATAGCCAACAATTGTTATGCTTTGTGTATGTGTGTGTGTGTGTGTGATGTATCCATTCTGGTGGGAGCAAGATAGCATCTCATCGTGGCTTTGATTTGCAGTTTCCTAATGATATTAAGTATGCTTTCCTGTACTGATTGGGTATTTGTATATCTTCCCTGGAATAATGTCTATTATGATCCTTTAATGTCTATTATGATCCATCTTTAATTGACCATTTTGTCTTTTTATCGTTCAGTTGTACATATACAGGCTCCTATTCTCATGATCTCTTTCCTTTACACACAGGAGAACAAATTACAGATTGAAGTTCACTAAGTAACTCCCAGCTGATATCAGATTTTGAGACACAGGCAACTCCTATTTGTAGGAGAAAAATATATTACAACTCACAATGAACACTAATGGAGACAGACCTTTCCCTATTGAATATGAAACCCTGAACACCCTGAATTTTCCTGGCACAGTACAATTTAGTTCTGTTTTTCTCTCATAATTATCAATAGTGCTCTTTCTCTCTCAAAACTTTTCTCATTAGAACAGATCACATAACATGCAAGAGCTACTAATTATCAAAAGCTCATTTAAAAAATTCAGTAATGAGAAATCAACCTTCCTGACTCTAAACTATATTATAAAGCTACAGTAATTAAGTTAGAATGGTACTGGCACAAAAACAGAAATATACTCAAGGGAACAAGACAGAAAGCCCAGAGATAAATCCACATACCTATGGACACCTCATCTTTGATAAAGGAGGACTGAATATACTATGGAGAAAAGATAACCACTTCAGTAATTGGTGCTGGGATAACAGAAGAGCTACTTACAAAATAATAAAATTAGAAGAATTTCTAACAGGATACACAAAAATAAGCTCAAAAAGATTAAAGACTTAAATGTAAGGCCAGAAACTATAAAACTCCTATAGGAAAACATAGGCAGAACTTTGACATAAATCACAGCAAGATCCTCTTTGACTCATCTCCTACAGTAATGGAAATAAAAGTAAACAACTGGGACCTAATTAAACTTAAAAACTTTTACACAGTAAAGGAAACTATAAACAGGATGGAAAGAGAACCCTTTTAGAATGGGAGAAAATAATCCCAAGTGAAAGTGAAAAGTGATATTCACTGAGTTGTGTCTGATGTTTTTCGACACTGTGGACTATAGCCTGCTAAGCTCCTCTGTCCATGGAATTCTCCAGGCAAGAATACTGGAGTGGGTAGACATTCCGTTCTCCAGGGGATCTTCCCAATCTGGGGATTGAACCCACATCTCCTGCACTGCAGGCAGATTCTTTACTGTCTCAGCCACCAGGGAAGCCCAATTGCAACTGAAGTGCTATTCACTAAGTCATATCCCACTCTATGTGACCCCATGGACTGTAGCCCACCAGGCTCCTCCACCCATGAGATTTTTCAGGCAAGAATATTGGGGGGGATTGCCATTTCCTTCTCCAATTGCAAGTGAAGTTGCTGACAAAGGATTAATCTCCACAAAGTATACAAGCAGCTCAATATAAGAAAAACAAACAATCCAAGAATGGGCAGAAGACCTAAATGGACATTTCTTCAAAGAAGACATAGAAATGGCCAATAAACACATGAAAAGATGCTCAACATCACACATTGTTAGAGAGATGCAAATCAAAACTACAATGAGGTATCACCATACAGTGGTAAGATTGGCCATCATCAAAAAATCTGCAAAGAATGTATACTGGAGAGGATATGGAGAAAAGTGAATCCTCTTACACTGCTGGGTTAGGGGGGATGCAAATTGATACAGCCACTATGGAGAACAGTATAGAGAGTCCTTAAAATCTAAGAATAAAACTACCATATGACCCAGCAATCCCAATACTGGGCATATGCCCTGAGAAAACCATAATTGAAAAAGACACATGTACTTTAATGTTCACCAAAGCACTATTTACAATAGTCAGGGCATGGAAACAATCTAGATGTGCACCAACAGATAAATGGATAAAGAAGAAGTGGTACATATATACAGTGGAATATTACTCAGCCATAAAAAGGAATAAACGTGAGTCAGTTGAACTGAGGTGGATGAACCTGTTATACAGAGTGGAGTAAGTCAGAAAGAGGAAAACAAATGCATATATTAATGCTTGTATATGGAATCTAGAAAAATTGTACTGATGAACTTATTTGCAAAGCAGGAATAGAGACACAGATATAGAAAGCAGATGTGGACACAGTGTGGGAAGGAGAGGGTGGGATGAATTGAGAGAGTAGCATTGAAACATATACATTACCGTATGTAAAATAGATAGCTAGTGGAAAGTTGCTGTATAAAGTGGAACTCAATCAGGTGCTCTGTGACAAGCTACAGGATTAGGATGAGTGGGGAGGGAGGTTCAAGAGG
Organism: Procapra przewalskii; assembly: GCA_006410515.1. Taxonomy (NCBI): domain Eukaryota; kingdom Metazoa; phylum Chordata; class Mammalia; order Artiodactyla; family Bovidae; genus Procapra; species Procapra przewalskii. Next base: position 1,862,524 of record SJYF01000723.1, on the reverse strand, counting down.
GAGGGGATAAATGTATACTATGACTGATTACATTGTTGTATAGCAGAACCAACACAGTATTGCAAAGAGATGATCATCCAATTAAAAATAAATTAAAAAAATAAGCATATGAAAAGACATTCATATGTCATCACAGAAGTAGAAATTAAGACTATGAAACACACATCTACTAAAATGGCCAAAATCTGGAACACTGGCAACACCAAATGCTGGGAAAGGATGTGGAACAACAGGAACATTCATTCATTGTTGTTTAGAATGCAGAAGAGTACAGTCACTTGCAAAGACAGTTTGACAATTTATTGCAAAATTAAAATTTTTCTTACCATATGATCCAGCAACCATGATCCTCGGTATTACTCAAAAGAGTTGAATACTTGGGTTCACCTAAATGCCTGTACACACTTATTTACGAAACCTTTATTTAACCACCAGAATTTAGAAGCAATCAAGATGTCCTTCATTAGGGTTCTGAATAAAGAAGCTATGGTATAGTTAGAAAATGGACTGCTATTCAGTTCTAAAGAGCAATAAGCTATTGAGAGTCTTAATAGCCTTGGTAGGGAGGTCAGAGGTCCCCAAGTGGCAGGAGGAAATAAACAGCAAGTGGCAGACTTTTTTCTTTTCTCTTCTAACCTTGTGTTGTCATGGTAACACCTTGTTCCTCCTGAACTTAACTATCTCAAACCTTGAGCAAATTAATGTGTTTTTTCTTACGGAAATGTTTTCATAAGCTATGTTAATGAACTATGTATTTGATGGGAAATCTTTCTTCAAGATTCATGTCAATTGTTTGACAGGATGACACCTTGTGCCAATGCTATCTCAAAATGCATGTTGTGAGTGAGGGGCCTGGTGCAACTCTCTCAGTTTTGAGGTGTTTCCTTTCTCTAATTAGCAGCTTGCTAACAGGTATATAACTCTGTCACTGTCTGTCCCCTTCTGATGTCTATGTGAGAAGCTTTCACTATCTCTTTTATACTTATTTTGCTACACAAAAAGCTCTGTGTGGTTAAGCCTTGTCACTGCCCTGGATTAAATTCTTCTCTTTTGGAGGCCACAGATCCTGGCATCATTCACGACTTGTAGCAGCAACCTTTCATTTTAGGGGCTTGCCCGGGAGTCTTCAGGACAAGGTAAGGACACTCGGAGCTCTAGTTCTTAATTAAACATGTTTTCTGTTTTACTTTACTAACTCTACAGTGTGCTTGTGTGTGTGATTGATTGAAAATGTGAGACACATAACAGGGAGAAGCAATAGCTGTGTTCTGATCTGCGGTTTCATGATGACCTCATATTATGGCAGAAACCCTTTCAGGAGATTATACTGGCCTGCTAAAGTCAAGAGGCACCAGATGTCTCCTCTGGGGGGAGCAGCCAGAGATGGATGAAGCATGTGGACTGAACTCTCCTTTCCCAGTCAGACTTTTCCTGGTCTCCCTGACCATTTTGTAACTGCTTGGTAGCTGAAACCGCTAACCTAACCTGTTGGATCATAGGTTTTCAAGGGATTTGCGATCCATGCTGTTACTATGTACTTTTACTTATATCCCAAGTTTGGAAGAGCCTAGCCTTCTAGGTGGAGAAGGCAATGGCAACCCACTCTGGTACTCTTGCCAGGGAAATCCCATGGATGGAGGAGCCTGGTAGGCTGCAGTCCATGGGGTCATGAAGAGTCAGACACGACTGAGCGACTTCACTTTCACTTTTCACTTTCATGCATTGGAGAAGGAAATGGCAACCCACTCCAGTGTACTTGACTGGAGAATCCCAGGGACGGTGGAGCCTGGTGGGCTGCCATCTCTGGGGTTTCACAGAGTCAGACACAACTGAAGCAACTTGGCGGCGGCGGCGGCAGCAGCAGCAGCAGCAGCAGCAGCAGCAGCAGCCGCCGCCGCCGCCGCCGCCGCCTTGCTAGGAGCAGAAAGTTTCAAGAGCACTTTCAGGACGGAGGTCAGATTCTAGTTCCAGGAATGTGTCTCAGGCTAGAGGTCGCTGCCTGCCTCTTGGCAGCCTGCCTCTGAGGGCAGCGACCTGAAAGTACACCTTTGTCATGGCTGTGCCTCTGACCTGTGTGGAGAGAAGCACTGCTGGTGACCATGAGGTTTGTAAGGACGCAGGTCAGGAATCCAGCATCTTGTCAGGCTGCAAGTGCAATGGGCTTCTTCCTTTGGTAATGTTAGCTATCCAGTGGCTTCTGTCTCAACTCCTTAGACGTTCTTTTTGTGAAATCTGTGAGAATAAACTGGAAGGATTGCCCCTAATAGCTCAAGGACAAAAATCACTTTTCCCTTGCTGGTCAGCCCGTCATCACCTTTTTTACTATCACATATACTGGTGCAGTGATACTCAGAAGGAACATCTTGGGTTTTATGCTCACCCCTCTATGACTCACCACTTCTACTGTTGTCAGGACTGCACCCAGGAATGTGCATAGGAACACGGAAGATGGAGGGGTCTTCCTCTAGTGGTCTTTCCCCTAGAGACTTCCATGGTGGCTCAGACAGTAAAGCGTCTGTCTACAATGCGGGAGACCTGGGTTCGATCCCTGGGTTGGGAAGATCCCCTAGAGAAGGAAATGGCAATCCACTCCAGTACTATTGCCTGCAAAATCCCATGGACAGAGGAGCTTGGTAGGCTACAGTCCATGGGGTCACAAAGAGTCGGACACGACTGAGCGACTTCACTTTCACTTTTCCCCTAGTGGTCTTCTTAGCTTGGGAGGCATCCCAGAAGGCTACTTTGTTGCACTCTGGGTGGCATCAGGGGAGGAGCAGAAATCAGACACTGGTTTTAATGGTAAGGAGCTGAACATTAATCTGGGATGCTATCAGGTCTACCCCTGGTGCATCTCCACCCTGCCTCGGTGGTAGAACCTAGAGGGATGAGTAAGCTGCCTGCATCAGTAAGGGACAGACTAAGTCTGAACAGGAAGGGAAATCTTTGGTGGAAAGTCTGTCTCCACCCCCATCTAGAGCAGGAAAGGACGCCTCCAGTAGAAAAGAGCACTGGTCACTGCTTTTTTCTCTTACAGATAGGGGCTGGCAGTTCCAGAACCACCTCTTTAAAACGTATTTTGAGAAATTGAGATAAATTCAATCCCCAGAGCTTAACTTCACTTAGAGATATGATATATCCTGGAACAGATGCTGACTACTGACTCAAAAACTTGAGTTTGGGGAAAAGCTGTTGCCTATGGAGATAAAATGGCTTGGTGATGAATTAGCACAAAGTGGGAGGGTGAGATAGCCTCCTTCTCCACTGGAAATCAGACAGTTCCCACAACAGTCAGACTTGGACTATCATGGCTTAAGGAAGATAGGATTAGAGTCAGTTTGTCAGGACTCAAGCAGGTGCACACTAAGACTTTTACTATGTCAAACTGGCAAATATGAAGCAGGAATAGAAGGAAGCTCCTGGTAAATTCCTAGACAGACTACAGGAGGCCCTTCACAGATTCAATGAGCTTGATCCCAAAAGTGTGGAGTGAGGAATGATCTTAAATGATAGATTTCTTACTCAATCAGCTTCAAATATCCACCATATGCTACTAAAACAGGTATATGGACCGAATTAGTCTTAGATAACCTGTTGCAACTGGCTCAGACAGTTTATTATGGCAGGGAGGAAGAAGGGAAGAGGCAGAAAAAGACCAGGAAAGAACGAAGTCCCAGTGATGGTTCTCAGATCTGCTCTGAAACAGTCCAGGGAAAAAAATGCCCAGAGGGACCCAGGTGAAAAGGGACAGACTTGCTGCTACTGTGGAAAGGGGGGGGACACCTCAAGCAGAATTGCTGTCAGACATCTAAGCCACCCCCAGCTCCATGTCTGGTCTGAAAAGGACCACACTTGAGAAGAGACTGTCCTCAGAGGTGTAGGCCCCAGGGAAACCAACTCTCAAGATAATCAGGACTGAAGGTGCCCAGGAGTCCCCACACAAGCTCCCATCCTAATTACACCTGAGGAACCCTGAGTATTGATAACTGTGGGGACTAATCAGTTGATTTCCCTTTAGACACTGGGTCAACTTACTCTGTGCTTACTGAAGCCCCTGGCCGACTTTCTCCTCTATCCACTTCCATAATGGGACTGTCTGGATGAGCCAAATGTTATTATTTCAGTTGTCTTCTAAGCTGAAACTGAGACTCTGCTGTTTTCACAAGAGTTTCTAATCGTCCAGAGTCTCCCTCACCCTTTTGGGAAGGGATATACTCAGCAAGGTCCGTGTCTCTATTTTCATGAATATGGAGCCCTCCCTTTCTCTCCCATTAATTGAACAAAATGTAAATTGTACAATGTGGCCTGATGGAAAAACTGGGTTGAGCACAGAATGCTATTTCTGTCATTGTCACACTCAAAGACCCTCACATATTTTCACATCAAAAGCAGTATCCACTGAAACCCAAAGTTAAGAAAGGGTTAAAAGCCACCATTGGGAATTTAAAGGAGCAGGGGCTGTTAATTACCTGTAACAGTCCATGCAACACTTCTATTTTGGGTGTAAAACATGTTAAATGATAAATGGAGACTAGTTCAAGATTTATGAATAATAAATGAGACTGTGGTTCTTTACATCCCATGGTGCCTAATCTTTATACTCTATTGTCTGAAATTTCTAAACAAGTCAAATATTTTTTAGTCATTGCCTTTCTTTTATTTAAGGGATGAGGGCCATAGGCCCTGAGAGAATTGTGCTTATACTAAACCATCCCCTATCTATGATTTTAAGACAATTAAGAGGATTTTTGAGCTTCCAAGCCTATTGCCACATTTGGATTCCAGGTTATGGGGAAGTTGCTCAGCCTTTATATAAACTTATAACTGAAACTCAACAAGCCCAAACTGACAAGCTGGTTTGGGCTTCAGAGACTTAAGAGGCTTTTAAGGCTCTTCAAACTGCTCTCCTGTAGGCTTCCACTTTGAGCTTGCCCATAGGATCAGAGTTCAGTTTGTTACTGAAAAAAAGAAAAATCCTATGGCTATATTTCTTAAGAATAATTGCTGCTATTGTTTTGCTAATGACTAAAGCTCTTAAGTTCGCTAATGGACAAAATATTACTGACCTGACTTCTCATAATGTAAGTGAAATTTTAAACTCTAAAGTTAATATTTGGATGACAGATTGTCAGTTTCTTAAATATCAGTCATTGTTGTTAGAAGGACCAATAGTTAAACAAGTTTGTGGGGACGTAAATATTGCCATTTTCCTTCCTGAGAAGAAAAATGAAAGACCCCATCATGATTATTCCCAATTTCTAACCTTAACCTTAAATTACACAGCTCATAAAGATTTAATGGATACTCCATTAGACAATTCTGACATGGAAATATTTATGTATGACAGTTCTTTTGTTTGGGATGGGAAGTGGAAAACGGGTTACCGAGTGGTGATGGCTGAACAGGTTTTAAAAGTAAAGTCACTCTCCCCAGGAATGAGTGTTCAGCTAGTGGAGCTTGGTGTTCTGATCCAGGCTTCAGAGTTAAGCAAAAGGGAGCGACTAAATATCTACACTGATTCTAAACACACTTACTTGAGATTACATGCTCATGCTGCAATATGAAAAGAAAGACAATTTAAAACAGCAACAGGAGAAACTATTAAGCCTTTCAAAGAGATTTAAAGACTTTGATGGCTGTGTATTGGCCTAAAAAAGTAGCTGTTATACATTACAAAGGGCACAGAAGGAAGACTGCCAACTGAGAAAAGGGGAACTTTAGGAACCCCTTTCCCTACAGACGCCAATGGCCTGGACAGGTTCTCTTGAACAGGAAAAACCACAATATACTGAGGAAGAATTTAAAAGATATAGAAAAGAGGAGCAAAGATTACTGATAAAGGATGGTTACAGTCTAAGGACAGACAATAATTCCTGAAAATTCTCAGTGAAAAAATTTTAAAGGCTTGCACCAGATTTTCCTAAAGCCTTGGAATTAGCTAACTATGTAACTCAACTTTCAGCTTTCCAGCAGGAACTCCAGGAGGTGACTCCTGACCCAGTCTTGAGTCAAGCAAGTTGCCGTTTGACCCAGGAACTGAGGTCCCGATAAAGACAATGGGACCTTGGAGGCAACCTCTCGAGCCCCTCTGGGGAGGCCCTTACCAGATTATTCTTCCTTCTCCCACAGCTGTCAAGGCATGAGCAGTTGATTCATGGGTGCATCCTGGCCCAAACTAAGTGATGTCATTTTATGTCTTTATTCTCTGTGCTTTTACTTTTTAACTTTTGAGATAGACCAGATAATCTATAAGGGCCTGCTTCTGCTGACTCCAAAATTCCTGAGTCTGCTGTTTGACTCTCAAGACAATAGCTTCCTGTCCGTGGCTCATTCCTATGCCACATCCCACAATCAGTCTAATTAATGAGTCTGTGGAGGACTCCCAACCTCATCAGTGGGCGGCTTCCCATGGTGGGTGTCTCCACTTCAAGGAAAGGACTTCTCTAAGTCTCCAACGACCATCACAAACAAAAATCACTTGCGATGCCTCTTCTTAATCTGATGACACCTAACAACCCTAAAATGGACTAATGCAACACTTTGTACCTTAACATGGACACAATGTAACTTTTAACTTTGCTGATTGTTCTGGGTTTGTTGCTGGCCCCCTACATGTGTGACTGTTTAGCTGCATTTGTTTCTAGCCTCATGAAGGCTTTTTAGTTACAAATGGTTGTTCAGGCTCCTATAAGTGCCACAGCCTCCTCCAAGTATTACTTGGGACATCTGGATCAGAGAACCTCAATATGAGAGTCAGGAAAATATGTTGAATTAATAATTTAGGGACGACACCGCTTACCAGCACAGAAGCAGTTATAGAATGAGAAACCCACCCTTTTCTCTTGGCAACATAATTCTCCTGAATGAAAAGGGGGGTGAGAGTGTTAACAGCCTTGGTAGGGAGGTCAGAGGTCCCCAGATAGCAGGAGAAAATAAACTGCAAGTGGCACACTTTCTTTTAAATTTTCTCTTCTAATTCTGTGCTGTCATGGTGACACCTGGTTATCACTGAACTTTACTTTATCTCAAACCTTGAACTAACCAATGAGTTTTTCTTATAGAAATGTTTTCTTTCAGTTCAGTGGAGTCACTGAGTCATGTCTGACTCTTCCGTGTCTGACTGCAAACATAAGGCTTTCCAGTCCATCACCATCTGTCAGAGCTTACTCAAATTCATGTCTATCGAGTCGGTGATGCATCTAACCATCTCATCCTCCATCATGCCCTTCTCCTCCTGCCTTCAATCTTTCCCAGCATCAGGATCTTTTCTAATGAGTCAGGTCTTTGCATCAGGTGGCCAAAGTATTGGAGTTTCAGATTTAGCATCAGTCCTTCCAATAAATATTCAGGGCTGATTTCCTTGAGGATTGACTAGTTTGATCTCCTTGCAGTCCAAGGAACTCTCAAGAGTCTTCTCCAACACCACAGTTCAAAAGTATCAGTTCTTATGCAACTACTGGAAAAACCATAATTTTGATTAGATGGGCCTTTGTCAGCAAAGTAATTATCTGCTTTTTAAAAGGCTGTTTAAATTGGTCATAGCTTTTCTTCCAAGGAGCAAGCATCATCTCATTTCATGGTTGCAGTCACCACCTGCAGTGACTTTGGAGCCCAAGAAAATAAAGTCTTTCACTGTTTCCATTTTTTCCCCATCTATTTGCCATGAAAAGATGGAACCAGATGCCATGATCTTAGTTTTCTGAATGTTGAGTTTTAAACCAACTTTTTCACTCTCCTCTTTCAATTTCATCAAGAGGCTCTTTAGTTCTTCTTTGCTTTCTGCCATAAGGGTAGTATCATCAGCATATCTGAGATTTTGATATCTCTTCTGGCAATCTTGATTCCAACTCTGCTTCATCCAGCCTGGCATTTTGCATGATGTAGTCTGCATAGAGGTTAAATAAGCAGGATGACATATACAGCCTTGACATACTCCTTTCCCAATTTGGAACCAGTCTGTTGTTCCATGTCCAGTTGTAACTGTTGCTTCTTGACCTACATACAGATTTCTCAGGAGGCAGGCAAAGTGGTTTTGTGTGCCCATCTCTTTAAGAATTTTCCACATTTTATTGTGATCCACACAATCAAACACTTTGGCATAGTCAGTAAAGCAGAAGTAGATGTTTTACTGGAACTCTCTTGCTTTTTTGATGATCTAACAGATGTGTGCAACTTGATCTCTGGTTCCTCTGCCCTTTCTTGAACATCTAGAAGCTCTTGCACAGCTTGAACATCTGGAAGTTCATGGATCATGTACTGCTGAAGCCTCGTTTGGAGAATTTTGAGCATTACTTTGCTAGTGTGTAAGATGAGTGCAATTATGCAGTGTTTTGAACATTTTTTTGTCATTGCCTTTCTTTAGGATTGGAATGAAAACTGATATTCCATTTATTAATGTATAAAATTATATATTAATTTTTCAGTCCTGTGGCCACTGGTGAGCTTTCCAAATTTGCTGGTATATTGAGTGAAGCACTTTCACAGCATCATCTTTTAGGATTTAAAATAGCTCAACTGGAATCCCATCACCTCCATTAGCTTTGTTCTTAGTGATGCTTCCTAAGGTCTACTTGACTTCGTATTCCAGGATATCTGGCTCTAGGTGAGTGACCACACCATTGTGGTTTTCTGGGTCATTAAGATCTTTTTTGTACAGTTCTTCTGTGTATTCTTGCCACGTCGTCTTAATATCTTCTGTTTCTGTTAGGTCTATACCGTTTCTGTCATTTATTTTGCCCATCTTTGCATGAAATATTCTGTTGGTATATCTAATTCTTTTGAAGAGACCTTAAGCTATGTTAATGAACTATGTATTTGATGGGAAATCTGTATTTCATCAAGATTCACATCAATTGTTTTATGACCAGGGATGAATCACCTTGTGCCAATGCTATCTCAAAATGCATGTTGTGGGTAAGAGGCCTGGTGCTACTCTCCCAGTTTTGAGGTGTTTCCTTTCTCTATTAGTAGCTTGCTAATATCCATATAAGGAGCCTGGTAGGCTGCAGTCGATGGGGTCATGAAGAGTCGGACACGACTGAGTGACTTCACTTTCATTTTTCACTTTCATGCCTTGGAGAAGGAAATGGCAACCCATTCCAGTGTTCTTGCCTGGAGAATCCCAGGGACGGGAGGGCCTGGTGGGCTGCCATCTATGGGGTCGCACAGAGTCGGACAGGACTGAAGCGACTTAGCAATATCCATATAACCTCTTGCTAAAAACTAGCAAAGGGGCACTTTCTTCCCTCTTCTGATGTCTATGCAAGAAGCTTTCATTATCTCTTTTATACGTTAATAAAACTTTGCTACACAAAAAGCTCTGAGTGATCAAGCCAAGTCACTAGCCCTGGATTGAATTCCTTTCTTCCTGAGGCCATGAATCTCAGCATCGTTCATGGCTTTTAGCAGCAACCTTTCCTTATTAAGCCATGAAAATACATAGAGGAAACAATTTAAATTCCGGTTGAGCTATTTCAAATCCTAAAAGATGATGCTATTAAACTGCTGCACTCAATATGCCAGCAAATTTTGATAACTTAACAGTGGCCACAAAACTGGAAAAGGTCAGTTTTCATCCCAATCCTGAAGAAGGAAACTGCCAAAAAATGTTCAAACTGCCAGAAAATTGTACTCATTTCACATGTGAGCAAGGTAACGCTCAAAATCCTGCAAGCTAGGCTTCAAGAGCATGTGAGCTGAGAAAGTTCAGATGTACAAAGTGGGTTTAGAAAAGGCAGAGGAACCAGAGATCAAATTGCCAACATCCATTGGATCAAAGAAAAAGCAAAGGAGTTCCAGAAAAAACTTATACTTCTGTTTCATTGACTATGCCAAAGTCTTTCACTGTGTGGATCACAACAAACTGTGGAAAATTCGTAAAGAGATGGGGCATACCAAACTCCCTGACTTGCCTCCTGAAAAACCTGTATAAAGGTTAAGAAGTAACAGTTAGAACTTGACATTGAAAAATGGACTAGTTCAAAATTGGAAAAGGAGTATGTCAAGGCTGTATATTGTCACCCTGGTTATTTAATTTATATGCAGAGAACATTATGCAGAATTCTGGGCTGGATGAAGCAAAGCTGGAATCAAGATGGCCAGAAGAAATATCAATGACCTCAGATATGCAGATGATACCACCCTTATGGCAGAAAGGGAAGAGGAACTAATGAGCCTTTTGATGAAGGTGAAAGAGGAGAGTGTAAAAGCTGGCTTAAAGCTCAGCAATCAAAAAATGAAGATCATGGCATCCAGTCCCATAACACCATGGCAAATACATGGGGATAAAATGAAAAAATTACAGTTTATTTTCTTGGGCTTCAATACCACTGCCGACAGTGACTGCAGCCATGGGATTAAAAGACACTTGCTCCTTAGAAGAAAAAGCAGAGATATCACTTTGCCGACAAATATCCACATAGTTGAAGCTGTGTTTTTTCCAGCAGTCATGTACAGATGTAAGAATTGGACCATAAAGAAGGCTGAGTGCCAAGGAAGTGATGCTTTCGAAATGTGGTGCTAGAGAAGACTATTGATGCTCCCTTGGACAGCAAGGAGATCAAACCTTTCAAGTCTGAAGGAAATCAACCCTGAATGTTCATTGGAAGGACCAGTGTTGCAGCTGAACCTCCAATACTTGGTCCACCTGATGAGAAGAGCTGACTCATTGGAAAAGACCCTGATGCTGGGAAAGATTGAGGGCAAGAGGAGAATGGGGTGACAAAGGATGAGATGGTTGCATGGCATCACTGATTCAGTCAACATGAGTTTGAGCAAGTAGTGAGGTACTGGGAAGCCTGATGTGCTGCAGTCCATGGGGTCATAAATAACCAGACACAACTGAACTACTGAACAACTTATTGGCGTATTATTAAGTGAAGGAAATCAATCATAAAGACTAAACTCTATGTGATATCAACTCCATGACATTCTGGAAAATGTAAAACTATCGACAGTGAAGAGAATAGTGGTTCCCAAGGGTGAGGAGGAATGAATAGGTGGGGGTGGGGGTGGTGGTGAAAATACTATGTATACCATAATGATGAATATTTATTATACATTTGTTCAAACCGCCCCCCCCCCCAAATACCAAGAATGTAAACTATGGACTTTGGGCTGTTAGCAGTAGCAGTGTTAGCCCCTTAGTCATGCCTGACTCTTTGTGACCCCATGGACTGTAGCGTGCCAGGATCCTCTGTCCATGTTATTCTTGAGGCAAAAATACTAGTTTGCCATTCCCTTCTCCAGAGGATCTTCCCAACCCAGGGATCGAACCCGGGTCTCCTGTGTTGCAGGCAGATTCTTTACCATCTGAGCAATGGGGAAGTCATGGACTTTGGGCAATTATGATGCATCAATGCAGGTTTATCAAATATCCCACTCTTGTGGCGGTTGTTGATAATGGGAGAGGATATGCATGCCAGGAGGAAAATATGGAAAAGTCTTTCATTTTGCTATGAACCTTAAACTGCTCTAAAAGTAGTCTTAAATTTTGAAATCATAAAAAAAGTCTTTAAAAACTCAGTAATTGGACTGCAAAGAGATCCAACCAGTCCATTCTAAAGGAGATCAACCCTGGGATTTCCTTGGAAGGAATGATGCTAAAGGTGAAACTCCAGTATTTTGGCCACCTTGTGCGAAGAGTTGACTCATTGGAAAAGACTCTGATGCTGAGAAGGATTGGGGGCAGGAGGAGAAGGGGACGACAGAGGTTGAGATGGCTGCATGGCATCACTGACTCGATGAACCTAAGTCTGAGTGAACTCTGGGAGATGGTGATGGACAGAGAGGCCTGGTGTGCTGCAATTCATGGGGTTGCAAAGAGTCGGACACAACTGAGCGACTGAACTGAACTGAATAGGGTTGTGCCTCACTCAAACTGCATGCAAGACATGTAGGACTGAAAATAGCAGGTACAGTCACTGACCTCTGGGAGTTTTTACCTTGTCAGTGAAGTCTTCCATAAACCCATGTTAGATATTGAGATCTAGGGAATGGAATCATGCTTAATACTTAGGTAATTCAGTATTTTATAGACTGTACTCCATTTAAAGTTGTTACAAAATAGTAGTTATATTTCCTTGTGCAACACCATGGAGAACAATCTTGCTGATTACCTATTTCACGCACTGTAGTTTGTCCCTCTTACTCCCTTTCCCCAATATTGCCCCACCTACTTCCCTCTCCCTACTGGTAACCACTAGTTTGTTCTCTGTAGCTGTGAGTCTGCTTCTGTTGTGTTCATCCTTTGATTATTATTTTTTTTTTAGATTCCACATATAAATAACATAGAGTGTTTGTCTTTCTTTGACTTACTTCACTAAGCATAATACTCTGTAGATCCACACACATTGTTGCAAACAGAATTATTTCATTCTTTTCAGTAGCTGAGTAATAATGGATTTGGGCTACCCAGGTGGCTTAGCCCAACAGGGAATTGGGCTTCCCTGTTGCTCAGCCTGGGCTACCCAGACTCAAAGAATCTACACAGCAGACTCGGGTTTGATACCTGGGTCAGGAAGAATTCCCTGGAGGAGGAAATGGCAACCCACTACAGGATTCTTGCTGGGAAAATCCCATATGTAGAGGAGCCTGGAAGGCTACAGTCCACAGCATTGCAAAGAGCTGGATATGACTGAGCAACTGAGCGCACATGCAAAATAATGGGATCATGCTTTAACTGCATGTGTCACTTATGTAATGAAATTCTGCAGTGAACCTTAACTAAATGCAAAAATTTTAAAGTAGATCCTATGGTGAGGCATGGTGGTGGTGATTTAGTTGCAAAGTTGTGTCTGACTCTTGCAACCCCATTGGCTGTAGCCTGCCAGGCTCCTCTGTCCATGAGATTATCTAGCCAAGAATACTGGAGTGGGTTGCCGTGCCCTTCTCCAGGGAATCTTCCCGACCCAGGGCTCGAATCCAGGTCTCCTGCATTGCAGGCAGGTTTTTTTTTTGTTGTTGTTGTTGTTGTTGTTTTTTACCAACTGAGCTATGAGGGAAGTCCCTGGTGAGGCATACTGCTACCATAATTCACATAATTCTCTCTGAATCACTTTCTTAATCTTATCTACCCTATCTGCAACTACACTGCAAACTGCCCAAGACAGAAGCATGCTTTATAAATGTTTATATCAATCTATGTCTAGCATTGCTATTTTAATTTACTGATCACTAGTCAATTTTCAAAAAAAAAACGATAGCTGAAGGTTATTGAATTGATTTTGGACTTTACCTCCTATAATTCCTCCCATCTTTGAGTAGTGAGATCATTAGACCAAAAGTCAGAAGACATGGTTTCTCATCTTGCCTGTAAAAGCGAAAGTGAAAGTGAAGTCGCTTAGTCATGTCCAGCTCTTTGCAACCCTATGGACTGTACCCTGCACCAGGCTCCTCCGTCCACAGGGATTTTCCAGGCAAGAGTACCGGAGTGGGTTGCTGTTTGCTTTGCTGGGGATCTTCCCCACTCAGGGATTGAATCCAGGTCTCCTGCCTTGCAAGGCACATGCTCTACCCTCTGAGCCACCAAGAAAACTTGGATGTATGTATCATCTTGAATGCATGTACACTTTGCATGTATCATGGGCCAACTGCATGCTTGACAGAAGCACAGGTAATCTCTCTGGGCCCTGGCTCTTCATGAGTGGAATGAAAGTCACACATGAGATTATCTGTAAGACATCTGCAAGCTGGAAACTTTTGAATGTCTCTGATGTATATGGAGAGAAATCTTGAAGGCTAATCACTGGAAAGTGATTTGGAGAGAAGAAAAAGCCTGTGACAAGAATGGTTTCTCCGAATAGTATATTGCGTGTACAAAGGAAAAAATTGTAACCCTCTGGTTTTGCTTAAGTTGCTGCTTAAGTTGTCAAAAATAAGCACTGAAGGGAAATGATTTTTATTACTGTTACTAAAGGAAAAAAACTGGGCAGTAAAGTATGCAGTCAGATATACTCAGAAGAATAAACATGGTCTGCAAGTCTATAGGGAGCCCAAAAGCTATATTTCTAGAAGAAAGAATGAGGCTCATCCTTCCTATTAAAAAACTTGTTATTCTAAAGCACAAAGTTTTAAGGTATCTCTGTTCTCCCCTCTAATAACCTGATAAACTGTGGAAAACTCTTCACAAAGTTCAGAAAGCAGGCAAGGTTTTGTTATTCCAATCAGATGGTTAAGAAACATCGTTAGAAGGGCTGCAAAGAGAGAAAAACAAACCCAGTGTTTGGGTGACATATTCCAAAGCTGGAAGATTTCAAAGGTTAACCCTGACAAGTTTGTAAGGTGCTAGCAGAAGTGGAAGCTGAGGACATCAGTCTTTGTCACTCCTACTGTTCCCTTTGAGGTAAATAGATGCTCTTTATAGGTAAAACTTAGTAGAAGTGTGTCTCCTCTGAAGAAATGACAGCCGTTTCCTGAGGAAGTTACTGCAGACACGACTCCCCTTTGTTCTGCCACTGGAAAAGCCACTCTGCAAGTTACGTTCAAGCCCAGCCAATGAAAACAACCCAGGGAGCTAGAGCCTTCGAGGAGTGCTCCACTGATGGCTCCAACCTCATTTAAAAGGCTACACACACGTCTACATAGTCTAGTCGCTAGATTGTGTCCAATTCTTTTGCGACCCCATGGACTGTAGCCCGCCAGTCTCCTCTGTCCATGGGATTTTCCAGGAAAGAATACTGGAGTGGGTTGCCATTTCCCTCTTCAGGGGCTCTTCCAAACCCAGGGATTGAACTGGTGTCTCCTGCCTTATCACAGAGCTACCCGGTAAACCCCTGTGTGTACATATGTGTATATATATAAAATCTGGCTTTTAGCAACCTAAGGCATCAAGGTCCAGGCACACAAATGTTAAGTGCTGGAGTCATTTCTGGTTCCTCCTCCTCCCTGCCTGCATACCTGAGCCTCAGGCATCATCATCAATCCTGGCACATTCTGCCTTGCCCACCTCACAACTCTGTATATCATCTCTCTCTGCAACTCTGCCTACATTCTGCTACATCAATCTTTCTGAGACACACTGGTGACCCTGCCATTTGTTTAATTCAAAAGCTCTAAACATTCAGAAAGCAGTTCAGCTCTCCCAGTCTGATGTTCCCTTCTAGGCATCTGTCTCATTTTTCAAGGCACATTGTTTATGAGTTCCTAGGCCTTCCCACCCTTTTCTCTGTTCCCCAACTGCTCTTAACACAACTGCTTGTTAAACCCTAACTTTATTTTTTTATTTTTTTAATTTTTATTATTATTGTTATTTCCCTACATTACAATACTGTATTTGTTTTGCCATACATTGACATGCATTGGCCACAGGTGTACCCAATCTCCC
>SJYF01000723.1:1813844-1825049 GCA_006410515.1 Procapra przewalskii | reverse complement strand
CCAATCAGGGAAGACAGGCTTTATACAATTAAGGTGTAAAAAGCATGACATAACTGCTATTAACTATTCTTGGTAAGTTAACACTAGAAATGAATTACCTCAGAGGATAAATGGCCAGTTTGCAAGCAGTTATGAAAGGATGAACAGGGACTGCTGCCCACCATTCCAGTAAACAGAAAATTTGCCCAAATTTCCAGTTCTACAAGGAACAAGCCATCAGCCACTGCAGCAGCCCCCTCCACACACCACCAGCGGTACGCCCCGAGGGGAATTCAGGATGGGGGGGATAAAAGGAGGGAAGCATTTTGTGGTTTGGAAACTGGCCCTAGATATTTAAGATAAATACCTAAGGGAAAATTTCAATGAACATTGATTCTTACATCTTCTCATACATAGAAAAGCACCAAAATCATTAACTTGAGATACCTCTTCTTTGTAATTATCAGTGATCTTTTGATGTTTGACTACATTTTTTTTTTCCCAGCAAAAAATCTATATCCTGGCTTTCTCCTTAACTCTTCAGAGCAGTTCCTTAGAGCCAAGAGGCTGCATCCTAGGCCTAAGTTCTCAGCTGTTGCTGCTGTTGTTTAGTCTCTAAATCATGTCTGACTCTTCTGTGATCCCATGGACTATAGCCCACCAGGCTTCCCTTCTCCAGGGAATTTTCTTAACCCAGGGGTCAAACTCAAATACCTGCATTGTCAGGTAGATTCTTTACCACTGAGTCTAAGTCCTCAGTAAGATCCCCAAATAATACTTAAGTTGCAACTTTTAGGTTGTGTGTTTTTCTTTAGTTGACAAAAGAGAAAGGAAAGACAAAACAAACACTGATTCTTGTTGCAATGGAAGAAAAAAATGCTTTTCATCCCCATCAGTGAATCATAGGATCAAGAAATGCTTAGAGTGTTAAAAGCCTATTGAAACTCAGCTTTGCAGAAATAATTCATACCCATTGCCAAAAATCTCTAAATAGGTGTCACTGTGCAAATTTTTTAACTGTGCAAATATGTCTCCAAGGACAAGAGACTAACACATGACTTTTCCATTGAAGGCTGATAGGGCCAAAGTATTGGTGCTTAATTAAAGAGAAAGAGTAAAGTGAAAGTGAAAGCAAAGGGTTGGGTAGAGGCAGTGGCATTTGAAACAAAGGCATAGCACTGATCTTGGAATTCTGTTGACACAAGATCTATGGACACGTAAAATTGGTCTATGAAGTAAGAGACTGGCTAGGTTGTTTTTTTTTTTTAATTGAGGGATAACTGCTTTACATTATTTTGTCATTTTTCAGTCATACATCAATAAGAATCAGCCATGGATACGCCCATGTCCCCTCCCTCCCATCCGACTCCCCATCCCACCCTTCTAGATTGTTACAGCGCCCCTGTTTGAGTTCCCTGAGTCATATAGCAAATCCCCATTGGCTATCTATTTTACACATGGAATTGTAAGTTTCCATGTTACTCTCTCCATGCAGCTCATCCTCCCCCTCCTCCCATCCCCCCATGACCACAGGTCTCTTCTGTATGTCTGTTTCCCCATTTCTGCCCTGAAAATAAATTCATCAGTACCACCTTTTAGATTCAGAACCTCAAGCCAGGAAAAAAGTCTGACTATTCGAGACTTAGATTTACTGTTGCTTTTCTTTCTGTAGTGATAAATTTTTGCCTGGAAAATCTGGATCCAAAAGGAAGCTTATTCTTCAATGCCAATATTCCCACAGCTGGAACAGTTAATGGAAAAAGGAAATTCCCAGACAATGGAGTCAAAATCCAAATAGAAGAGTCTCTGGGAGCCCAACTCTGGGAGTAGAGTTAATCCAGACTTAACTCTAGAATATCAAAGACATTCTCCTCACAGGGAGTAAGACTGCACTCAGGATCTGCCCACTGGAGTCTCAGAATTGTTATAAATCAGTGCTGATTGTGATCATCCTGGCTCTTCTCCATCTTTGTAGCTATACTCTACACATGGCGGTAGGTTAGATAGCTTTCTCTTCAGTTTAGAGGTCAGTGGATCAAGGAAAGCCATGTACATCTTGATATGGTATATCCAGGCAGCCCCAATGTTGGGGATGGGACTGGGTGGATCTTTTGGGTTGCCTCAGTTGAAGAAAGGAAGAGTGTGTCTGTCCTCATGAGGGAGAGACAGACAGAACATCTGGCAGCTACAGACAGATCACGGTGGGCACTGGTGCAATTCACCAAGTATCACCACACTCCTACTTGAAGGTGTGTGGAAGAGTCACACAGTCCCCTTTCAGGCCCTGAGAGACCGTGTGAAGCAGAATCCACCTGATTCACACCAGATACATATTGTAGGTGCAAAAGGCAGAAGGGAGAGTGGGAGGCAGGGGTGGGGGCTGCAGTCCTCATTGAGAAGGTGACTTAGAACCAAGACCTCAGTGAGACGCAGAGCGAGCTTGGCAGAGAGATGCCTCCCTTGCAGGGGCCCTGAACACAGAAAGCAGGAAGGTCAAAGACATTCCCGAGAAGCGGGAACAATGTAGTGTACAGAATCAGCCCAGTGGAGTCAGGAAACAGACCCCTTACTTCCTTGATGGCAGAATTTTAGCCTAACAATGATGACTGCTGACTATGAAATAGCCTGCATTTGCACAGACAACATGAGAACACACTCAAAACTTTAAATAAAATTCAGGGTATGAGAATGGCCAGTATAGCACATATAGGTACCCATATTAATTAATTCCTTCTTCCCTTTAACACCAGTTTATTGGGTAAAGAAATGAGGAGAGGATGAAGATGCTCTCCCTAAAGAGACAAAGTTCATGTGGACAGTTCAGTTCAGTTCAATCACTCAGTCATGTCCCACTCTTGGTGACCCCATGGACTGCAGCATGCCAGGCTTCCCTGTTCATCACCAACTCTCTGAGCTTGCTTAAACTCATGTCCATTGAGTCAATGATGCTATCCAACCATCTCATCCTCTATGTTCCCCTTCTCCTCCTACCAACAATCTTTCCCAGAGTCAGGATCTTTTCTAATGAGTCAGTTCTTCGCACTAGGAGGCCAAAGTATTGGAGCTTCAGCTTCAACATCAGTCCTTCCAATGAATATTCAGAACTGATTTTCTGTAGCCAATAAAGGCCCTGAGTGTATTTTGCAAAGAATCTAAAACTGTTCAGATACTTTTAATTCCAATATTAATTAGGGATATTGAAACAAAGAAAACTTCAAGAATTTTATCTACGTTGCCAAGGATTCCAAGTGAAAATTTCCAAGTGGGTTTTCATACTGTATACAAATGCAATTATCCTTTAATAAAAAGTAAATTGATTTAAAAAAATGGAAAAACAAAAAATCTCCTGCTAACCAATTAGTCCTCCTCTTGAAGTCTTTTCTCTCCTTATCATCTCTGCTTTCCATCTCCATTTATGTCCCTTCGCAATACATTTTAAAATGTAGATCTGAGATGGGTAAATAGCAAGCTAGGCAGCATCACCTAAAGTCACTCCCATGAGGCACTCCCATGCTTCTGTACCCACCAGTGACTGATTATTGGAATAGAGACAATAATGATTTTCTCCTAGAGGGTAAACAAAGGCCTGAGAGGTTAAGGAACTTTCATCAAGTCAAAGTCTGCTTCCCAGAATAAAAGGTAACCCCCCTACACTGTCGATGGGAATTTAAATTGGTACAGCCATTAAAAGATGCTTGCTTCTTGGAAGAAGAACTATGAAGAACCTAGAAAGAATATTAAAGAGCAATGAAATCACTTTGCTGACAAAGGTACATATAGTCAAATGTATGGTTTTTCCAATAGTCACATACAGATGTGAGAGCTGGACCATAAAGAAGGCTGAGCACCAAATAATTGACGCTTTCAAACTGTGGAGCTGAAGAAAATTCTTGAGAGTCCCGTGGACAGTAAGGAGATCAAACTAGTCAATCCTAAAGGAAATCAACCCTGAATACTCTTTGGAAGGATTGTTGCTGAAGCTGAAGTTCCAATACTTTGGCCACCTGATGAAAACAGCTGACTCAATTGGAAAAGACCCTGATGCTGGGAAAGATTGAGGCCAGGAGAAGGGGGTGACAGAAGTTGAGATGGCTGGATGGCATGACTGACTCAATGGCCATGAGTTAGAGCACATTCTGATGAAGGACAGGGATGCTTTGTGTTCTGCAGTCCATAGGGTCGCTAATAGTTGACACAGCTGAGTGACTGAACAACAGCCACTATGGAGAACAGTACAGGGATTCCTTTAAAAACTAAAAGTAAAGCTACATATGATCAGCAGTCCTCCTCCTGGGCCTATGTCTGAAGAAAACCATAATTTAAAAAGACACATTTATCTCAATGTTCATTACAGCACTATTTACAATAGTCAGGACATAGAAGCAGCCTAAATGTCCATCAATGAATGGATAAAGAAGGTATGGGACATATATGCAATAGAATATTAAGTGTGTTAGCTGCTCAGTCATGTTCAACTCTGTGTAACCCCATGGTCTCTACCCCACCAGGCTCCTCTGTCCATGGAATTATCCAGATAATAATACTGGAGTGAGCTGCCATTCCCTTCTTCAGGGGATCTTCCCATCTCAGGGATCGAACCCCAGCCTCCCACATTGTAGGCAGATTCTTTACCATCTGAGGCCACCAGGAAAACCCCTCCCAAGTTCAATCCCTGGGTCAGAAAGATTCTCTGGAGAAGGGAATGGCTACCCACTCCAATATTCTTGCCTAAAGAATTCCACAAACTGAGCAACATATTACTTAACCATGAAAAAGAACAAAGCAATGCCCTTTGCAGCAACATGGGTGGACCTAGAGATTGCCGTATTGAGTGAAGTTAAGTCAGACAGAGAAGGAGAAATATGCCTTAAATGTGGAATCTAAAAATAAATGACACAAATGAAATTACTTACAAAATAGAAACAGACTCACTTAAAGTTTTGGTGAAAGTTTTAATTTTGCTTCAGGTTCAAAGTGAAAGTCACTTAGTCGTGTCCAACTCTTTGAGACCCCATGGACTATACAGTCCATGGAATTCTCCAGGCCTTCCCAACCCAGGGATCAAACCCAAATGTCCCACATTTCCAGCAGATTATTTATCAGCTGAGCCACAAGGGAAGCCCAAGAATACTGGAGTGCGTAGTCCATCCCTTCAACAGCAGATCTTCCAGACCCAGGAACTGAACCAGGGTCTCCTGCATTGCAGGCAGATTCTTTACTAACTGAGCTGTCAGGGAAACCCCATCAGGTTCAAAGGATTTATTAACAAAAGAAACCACTCATTATATAGAAATATGCAAATAGAGACTTATTGAACCTACTTTCAATATATAATCATTAAAAGAAAAGAGAAATATAAAGAGTAGAGGAGAGAAAACAGCACATATGTTACTCAATTGAACCACCTAACACCCAGACTCAGTACTGGGAAGGCCCATGTAATAGCAGTCTGGAGTCCCAATTGAGAAAGGATCCCAAGCAGTGCATCCACTCCACTGGTGAGACTTTGAATTGCAGTTTTGGGGGTTCCTGTTTATAATGCTAGGCTGTAAGCTGATACCATCATCAGTTTGCAAGCAAACTGCAGCTCTGGTTTCATGTTAATCTTTCTACAATGTTGTTTGTTTTATCTTGTGAGTGATGAGTTTCTCCAGACCCCTTGGGATTGGCTGGATCCAAAGGGCTCAGGAAAATTCCAAGGTTCACTCTGTATCTCACCTATGGTGCTGCTCAGCTTACTGATGACAACAGGTGCACTCGCCCGCAGCCATGAAGTCAGGGCAGTGTCCAGACAGATCTGAAGTGAGGTCGGAGGCCTGCTCTGCTTTCTTGTCTCTGAAGCCCCAACAAAATTATTTCCATTTAATTTCCTTTAGCATTCACAGACTTAGAGAACAGACTTATGGTTGTCAGGGCAAAAGATGGGGGGAAGAGATAGTGAGGGAGTTTAGGATGGACCTGTACCTAATGCTATATTTAAAATGGATAACAAACAAAAGATCTTCTGTATAGGAAATGGAACTCTGTTCAATGTTATGTGGCAACCTGGATGGGAGAGGAGTTTGGAGGAGAATAGAAACGTGTAAATGGATGACTGAGTCCCTTAGCTGTTCACCTAAAACTATCACAACATTATTAATTGGTTATACTCCAATACAAAATTAAAAGTTTCTTTAAAAAAAAGACAAAAGGATACATGCATCTCAGTGTTCGCTGCAGTATTATTTACAATAGCCAGTACATAGAAAAACATCCATTGACAGATTAATGGATAAAGAAGACAAGATATATATATATATATATATATATATATATATATATATATCAGCAAATTGGGAAAACTCAGTAGTGGCCACAAGACGGGAAAAGGTCAGTTTTCATTCCAGTCCCAAAGAAAGGCAATACCAAAGAATGCTCAAAGTACTGCACAATTGTACTCATCTCACACACTAGTAAAGTAATGCTCAAAATTCTCCAAGTCAGGCTTCAGTGATACGTGAACCATGAACTTCCAGATGTTCAAGCTGGTTTTAGAAAAGGCAGAGGAACCAGAGATCGAATTGCCAACATCAACTGGATCACAGAAAAAGCAAGAGAGTTCCAGAAAAACATCTATTTCTGCTTTATTGACCATGTCAAAGCCTTTGACTGTGTGGATCACAATAAACTGTGGAAAATTCTGAAAGAGATCGGAATACCAGACCACCTGACCTGCCTCTTGAGAAACCTATATGCAGGTCAGGAGCCAACAGTTAGAATTGGACATGGACTAACAGACTGGTTTCAAATAGGAAAAGGCATACGTCAAGGCTGTATATTGTCACCCTGCTTATTTAACTTCTATGCAGAGTACATCATGATAAACGCTGGGATAGAAGAAGCACTAGCTGGAATCAAGATTGCCAGGAGAAATATCAATAACCTCAGATATGCAGATGACACCACCGTTATGGCAGAAAGTGAAGAGGAACTAAAAAGCCTCTTGGTGAAAGTGAAAGAGGAAGGTGAAAAAGTTTGCTTAAAGCTCAACATTCAGAAAACGAAGATCATGGCGTCTGGTCCCATCACTTCATGGGAAACAGATGGGGAAACAGTGGAAACAGTGTCAGATTTTATTTTTTGGGCTCCAAAATCACTGCAGATGGTGATTGCATCCATGAAATTAGAAGACGCTTACTCCTTGGAAGAAAAGTTATGACCAACCTAGATAGTATATTCAAAAGCAGAGACATGACTTTGCCAACAAAGGTCCATCTAGTCAAGGCTATGGTTTTTCCAGTAGTCATGTATGGATGTGAGAGTTGGATTGTGAAGAAAGTTGAGCACCAAAGAATTGATGCTTTTGAACTGTGGTGTTGGAGAAGACTCTTGAGAGTCCCTTGGACTGCAAGGAGATCCAACCAGTCCATTCTGAAGGAGATCAGCCCTCGGATTTCTTTGGAGGGAATGATGCTAAAGCTGAAACTCCAGTACTTTGGCCACTTCATGCGAAGAGTTGACTTATTGAAAAAGACTCTGATGCTGGGAGGGATTGGGGGCAGAAGGAGAAGGGGATGATCAAGGATGAGAAGGCTGGATGGCATCCTGGACTCAATGGACATGAGTCTGAGTGAACTCCGGGAGTTGGTGATGGACAGGGAGGCCTGGCGTGCTGCGATTCATGGGGTTGCAAAGAGTTGGACACGACTGAGCGACTGACTTGAACTGAATAGTTGAGAATTATGTTTTATGGGAATTTTTAGGATTTCAAGCCTGGGAGACAGCATCTTAAGTAACCTTGAGAAAACTATTCTAAGGAGGTGAGGGGAGGAATCAGGTTATATAGAAGTTTTGCAACAAAGGGCAGGTAGCCTGAACATCAAAATATTATTGTTAATCCAAGTTAAAGAATTTATCAGTTTTCTATGTATGGGAAGAAAAAGGGCTTACTTTCAGGGCTTACTGAAATCATCCCTCTGATATGCATCCTAGCTATCCAGGGCCAGCATCCTGTGCTTTCACATGCTGAGTGCTCACCATAGGAGTGGCTGCAGACAGATGGCTGCTAGATGGCAGCTATTCTTTCCTTCCTGAGTTCCCTCACCATCCTTGATGGCTGCAATTGCTGGTGACTTTGACATCTTTGTTTACTGATAAATATTGGCAGGAAGTATTCCATTTCTCAGAAGTTACTGGTAGTTTTACAATACAAAAAATCACAGGTGCATGCAGATTAGAGGTTGTTTAAATGCCTCATCTAAAAATGTATAATATGTAGTGACAATTAGAATGAAATCATTTTTATTTCTTCCTTATCAGGTATGGGAGCATAACATATATTTTTAGTATTGCTTACTCAGACTTTCCTAGGAAATGAGGGTTTGCAGCTTGCCTCCATCTCTCCCCCAGAGACCTGCCCCAGCCCTGCCTCCAGCTGTGCAGCCTCCCGGGGCCACACCTGCCTTGTTCAGACTCCTGAGCCCCCTGAAAATTCTCTCCACCTACCCAAAGCTCCTCCAGTCTTTGGAACCCACTGCCAAACTCTACCATGTGAGCCCTGCTCTGTGCTGAGCATGAGGCTAGGTTTATATAAAGACAGACTCAGCCTCCAGGAAGCCAATGAGGCCCACCTGGGAGCTCTTCATGGACCATGCCTCCCATCGGATCCTAGAACTACTGGACAGAAAGTAGACAGTTGATGGGTGTATCAGTCAGGGAGGGCTATAACAGAGCTGAGAGGAGTGAGACTGCTTCAGGTATGGTGGGTTGTGAGAAGTATTTGCTACAAGGGTGCCCCGTAGGAACATTCAAAAACCAGGTGACCTCAAGAAGCAACAGGGGAATATGTGGCCTTTCTAAGCAGGTCCAGGACTTGTCACCTGATAATAAGGCCCCCTTTAAGGAAAGGATATAAAAATATAAATAAAATATTAAATAAAAAATATACTTTCAACTACAAATTTGCACTTGCTTGTCAACTATAAATTGATACTTGCCAAGAGTATTTACCAGTGACTGAACAAAGCTGGTCATAGCTTTTCTTCCAAGGAGCAAGCATCTTTTAATTTCTGTGGTCTTTAGATAGATAGAGAGATATTTTCAGAAACTGATTTCATGATCCCAATCCTTGCATCTCTTCATATTTAGAAAATCACTAAATCCCTTCATGATGTTATCAGCTCCTTGCACGTTTTGTAAACCAGAAAACCTTTTGTAAAGTAAGCACTTGATTGCATTGAACGCTCCCTTCACCAAAATCTTATACATTGACCTTCCCCCACTGCCTCTTTTGGGCAATCTCTCAGAGCTGTCTGAGGTGCTGTCTCCTGGGCTCCAGTCTTCATTTTGCCTCCAAATAAAACTTAATTTACAACTCTCACATTGTGCATCTTTTTTTAGTCAACAGTACACTTAATGAATACAAGATTTTGCATTCATTATGTCAGCAAGTCTGGAAGACAGAGCAGTGGCCACAGGACTGGAAAGGGTCAATCCTCATCTCAGTTCTCAAGAAAGGTAGTGCCAAAGAACGTGCTAACTATCCAACAACTGCACTCATTTCCTGTGCTGGTAAGGACATGCCTAAAGTCTTGCATGCAAGGCTTCAACATTATGTGAACCAAGAACTTCCAGATATCCAAGGCGGGTTTAGAAAAGGAGGAGGAACTAGAGATCATTTACTGGATTATAGAGAAAGCAAGGGAATTTCAGGAAAAAGAAAATCTATCTCTGTTTCATCAACTATGGTAAAGCCTTTGACTGTATGGATCATAACAAACTGTGGAAAGTTCTTAGAGAGATGGGAATACCAGACCATCTTACCTGTCTCCCAAGAAACCTATACGTGGGTCAAGAAGCAACAGTTCAAACCCGGTATGGAACAATTGATTCAAGACCAACTGGTTCAAGATTGAGAAAGGAGAATGTCAGGCTGACAGAAAGGTGGCAACAGGCTCTCTGTTGTCACTCTGTTTGTTTAATCTATACTCAGAGCACATCATGAGAAATGCCAGGCTGGATGATCTACAAACCAGAATCAAAACAGGCACGAGAAACATCAATAACCTCAGATATGAGGATGTCGCCACCCTAATGGCAGAAGCGAAGAGGAACTAAAGAGTCTCTTGATGAGGGTGAAGGAGAAAAGTGAAAGAGCTGGCTTAAGATTAAATATTAGAAAACTAAGATCATGGCAACCGGCCCTATTACTTCATGGCAAATAGAAAGGGGAAAGATGGAAGTAGGGACAGATTTCCTCTTCTTGGGCTACAAAATCATTGCTGATGGTTACTGCAGCCATGAAATCAGATGATGATTGCTTCTTGTCAGGAAAGCGATGACAAACATATACAGTATGTTGAAAAGCAGAGACATTATTCAGCTAACAAATGTCCAAATAGTTAAGGCTATGGTCTTCCCCGTGGTAATGTACGGTTGTGATAGCTGGAATGTAAAGAAAGCAGAGCACTGAAGAATTGATGCCTTCAAACTGTGGTGTTGAAGAATCCTGAAAGTCCCTTGGAAAGCAAGGAGATCCAACCAGGCAATCTTAAGGGAGATCAACCCTGAATATTCACTGGAAGGACTGATGCTGAAGATGAAGGTCTAGTATTTTGGTCATCTGATGTGAACAGACAGCTCGTTGGAAAAGTCCGTGATGCTGGGAAAGATCGAGGGCAGAAGGAAAAGAGGATGAGATAGCTGTATGGCATGAACTTGAACATGAACAGTTCAATGAACATGAACTTGGGCAAACTCCGGGAGATGGTGAGGGACAGGGAGGCCTGGCGTGCTGCAGTCCATGGGGTCGCAAAGAGTCAGACACAACTGGGAGACTGCATGACAACAACACTTACTTTGAATGAGAAAAAACATAAATACTTAAAAGTTTCAAATGCCACAAAATTCAAGAAAAGCAGATTTTGTTTTCATTTGCTGACTGGCTTACCTTCACCATACTCACACATCCTCTGTGTTTTGTCTGCTTGCTCTTTGGGCACTATGGCAATGTCTTATGATGCTAGCTATTTACAGGGAGAGGATAAAAATGATTATTTCCTCTGGTATATTGAAACAAAATATTTTATTATTAATAATTTTTTAAAAGAAAAATTTACTTAACTGTTTGTTATCAGAAATATGTGCATGTTTGGGATACTACTATATTGGGGAAAACCTCAAGCTTTTATATAAAGTTTGGGACTTCTGCACATGAACTTTGGGTTCTAAGATTTTCCTCCAAGCCAC
>SJYF01000723.1:1773785-1786798 GCA_006410515.1 Procapra przewalskii | reverse complement strand
TTGGGTACACCTGTGGCCAATGCATGTCAATGTATGGCAAAACAAATACAGTATTGTAATGTAAGGAAATAACAATAATAATAAAAATTTAAAAAAAAAAAGAAAAAGACTGATGATGGGAGGGATTGGGGGCAGGAGAGGAAGGGGATGACCGAGGATGAGATGGCTGGATGGCATCACGGACTCAATGGACGTGAGTCTGAGTGAACTCCGGGAGATGGTGATGAACAGGGAGGCCTGGTATGCTGATTCATGGGGTCGTAGAGAGTCGGACACGACTGAGCGACTGAATTGAACTGAACCGAATTATTTTGCATTAGTGTACTGGTTTTGCCATACACCAACATGAATCTCCCACGGATGTACACGTGTTCCCCATCCTGACCCCCCCCCTCTCATTTCCCTCCCCATACCATCCCTCTGGGTCATCCCAGTGCACCAGTCCCTAGCATCCTGTGTCATGCATTGAACTTGGACTGGCGATTTGTTTCACATACGATATTATACATGTTTCAATGCCATTCTCCCAAATCTTTTTTCATCCTTTTGGTTTCAGATCAATAAAGGATCTCATAAAGTCTCATGTACATATATTTTTCTTTTAATCCAGTGTGACAATTTCTGCCTTTAATTGTTTAATCCATTCATGTTTAATATCATTGGTATGTTTGGATTTACATGCATGATTTAGTTTTTGTTTTTGTATTGATTATGTCTTTTTATTCTTTTCCTCTTTGTTTACTTCTTTTGTATTGAGCACACATTTTCTAATATAACATTTCAGTTCCAGTAATTATGGCTGCTTGGGCTTCTCAGAGGGGGCTGGTGGCAAAGAACCTGCCTGCAAATGCAAGAGACATAAGAGAGATGGGTTTGATCCCTGGGTCAGGAAGATCCTCTGGAGCAGGGCATAGCAACCCATTGCTGTATTCTTGTCTGGAGAATCCCGTGGTCAAAGGAGCCTGGCGGGCTACAGCCCATAGGGTAGCAAAGAGTTGGACATGACTGAAATGACTTAGCAAACACAAACTTCCCTGGTAGCTCAGCTGGTAAAGAATCTGCCCACATGCAGGAGATCTGGGTTTTATCACTGGGTTGGGAAAATCCCCTGGAGGAGGCCATGCCACCCACTCTTGTACTCTTGCCTGAAGCATCCCCATGGACAGAGGTGCCCATTTACAGTTCGTGGGGCCACAAAGCGTTGGACACGACTTAGGCACTAAGCACAGCACTGCACACATGACTCCTTCCCCTGGGATTCAGTTATTTTCAGAGACACACTTACCGCTGATAGTTTATCGAAGGACATGGATGAACAGCCAGATGAAGACACACTTTAGGGGAGAACTTGGAAGGTCCTTCCCAGCAGGAAGATCCTTTTTCTTGTTACTTTAGCAAAGCTATATTGTCGCTAAACTTGAACAAGTCATGCCTGTGCTCTAGTCATATCCAGTCCAACTATACCTTTCAAATCTTTTGATCACACAATAGCTTCCCTAATTTGTTGGTTCTTCCCATTGATGAAAGAAGTAGAAATGAAGAATAAGTGATTAACAGATGACCAGATCTCTTTCCTAGCTTCCCCTTTAGTGTGAAAGTCTGTCGGGTGTGTCCAGCTCTTTACAACCCCATGGACTATACAGTTCATGGAATTCTCTAGGCCAGAATACTGGAGTGGGTAGTCTTTCCCTTCTCCAGGGGATCTTACCAGCACAGGGATCAAACCCACGTCTCTGACATTGCAGGCAGATTCTTTGCCAGCTGAGCCACAAGAGAATCCCAAGAATACAGACAGGTAGCCTATCCCTTCTCTGGGGGATCTTCCTTACCCATGAATTGAACCAGGGTCTCCTGCATTGAAGGTAGATTCTTTACCAACAGAGCTATCAGGGAAGCCCCTACAGCACTCTCATGAACAAACTATGTGGACAAGATAGCATCTAAAGAATTATTAGGAGAAGTTGGCAGGCCTCTAGTGGGGCATGGCGGTGACTCTGATCCCCATCTCAATGATTAACTAAGATTACTTCCCCTTTTCCTTTTAAAATGATTCACTGCTGAGGAGAATCTTTGGAGATGGTTTTGGGACACTGAGTCCACATCTCTGTAGATTTCCAGCATTCTGATTAAAAGCAATTTTCTGTTGTACCAAGACCTGCCTCTTTTGGGGGTACTGATTTTCAAGTGGTAAGTAACCAGATGTGATTTAAATAACAACGGGATCTAGGGAGAAAGGGAGCCCCTATTTTGTTGGCTGTACCTGTCTAGAATACAGGGCCTGCATAAGAGCTTCCATAAAATGAAGCTAGAATTGGGGGTGGCATGGGAGCAAAAGCCATAGACTCCTGCTGTAATTGAACAGGACCCTAAGGGGTCTCCTGAGGACAGATCCAGCCTCCCGTGTCCTCTGACTGTCTCTTATTTGTAGAAAATCCCCCAGGTCTCCCTCTAAGTCACAAAATCTTGGCTCAAGAATCAACAATTTAAAAAGAGTGAACAAAGGCAGCAGTTTAGGGCAGGAGATCTGATAAGAATATAAACTATAAACCAGCCATATAGCAGTCACGGAATCTTTAGTTCCTTCTTAAAGGACATAGATGACAGTGTCTGATGCATTGGTGGTTCAGTCACTAGTGTTCAACTCTTTGCAACCACATGGGCTGAAGCACAACAGGGTTTCCTGTCCTTCACTCTCTCCCAGTTGTTGTTCAGTCATTAAGTCATGTCCAACTCTTTGTGACCCCATGAACTGCAGCACATCAGGCTTCCCTATCCTTCACTACCTCCTGGAGTTTGCTCAGACTCCATTGAGTCGGTGATGCCATCCAACCATCATCCTCTCTCTCCCTCTTTTCCTCTTGCCCTCAATCTTTCCCAGCATCAGGGTCATTTACAATGAGTTGGTTCTTCACATCAGGGGGCCAACGTTTTGGAGCTTCAGCTACAGCACCAGTATACTTCCAATGAATATTTTATTCAGGATTGAATGGTTTGACTTCTTGCTGTCCAAGGGACTCTCAAGAGTCTTCTCCAGCCTAACAGTCCAAAAGCCTCCATTTTTTGGCACTCAGCTTTCTTTATGGTTCAACTCTTACATCCATACATGACTACAGTAAAAATTGTAGCTTTAACTACAGCTTCTAACTATATGGACCTTTGTTTTGCAAAGTGATGTCTCTGCTTTTTAATATGCTGTTTAGGTTTGTCATGTCTTTCCATCCAAGGAGCAAGCGTCTTCTAATGTAATGCCTGCAGTCACCATCCACAGTAATTTTGGAGCCCAAGAAAATAAAAGCTGTCCCTGTTTCCAATTTTCCCCAATCAATTTGCCATGAAATGATGGGACCAGATGCCATGATCTTCATTTTTTTGAATATTGAGTTTTAAGCCAGCTTTTTCACTCTCCTCTTTCACCTTCATCAAGAGGCTCTTTAGTTCTTCTTCACTTTCTTCCATTAGAGTGTTATCATCTGTATATCTGAGGTTGTTGATATTTCTCCCAGCAGTTTTGATTCCAGCTTGTAACTCATCCAGCCTCACAAGTCACATGAGGTAAAAGCAATTTTGATTCCAGCTTGTAACTCATCCAGCCTCACAAGTCACATGAGGTACTCTGCATATAAATTAAACAAGCAGGGTGACAATGTACAACCTTGTGATACTCCATTCCCAATATTGAACCAGTCTGTTGTTTCATGTCCAGTTCTAACTGCTACTTCTTGACCAGCATACAGGTTTCTCAGGAGATGGGTAGGGTGCTCCTGTACTCCTACCTCTTCAAGAATTTTTCACAGTTTGTTGTGATCCACAGAGTCAATGGCTTTAGCATAATCAGTGAAGCAGAAGTAGATGTGTGTGTGTGTGTGTGTGTGTGTGTGTGTGTGTTTGAATTCCCCTGCTTTCTCTATGATCCAACGAATGTTGACAATTTGTCCTCTGGTTCATTTTACATCTGGAAGTTCTCAATTCAATCCTGGGTTATTTTATAGATGCCAAAACCCTCACCAAATGGAAGATGCGAACTACTTGATAAAAATGAGTGTGTAGCCCCCAGGCCTATTGGAGCCTGACGAGAGATAATACTAACTCTGTGACATTACCCTGTGACCTCACCATCAACCAATCAGAGAATAATGCACAAGCTGATTACATACCCCTATACTTCCCTCCTTCACCTTGCCTTTAAAAATGTTTCCCTGAAATCTACTGGAGAGTTTGGGTTTTTTTGAGCATTACCTGCCCCAGAGTCCTTGTTTGCACCTGCAATTTCTTTCAAAACAACCAAGGATCAGTGAATTGGCTTTACTGTGTGCCAGCGAGCAGAGCCAAGTCTGGTTGAGCAACATTGTTGTTCTTACTGAGATTTAGTAGATTTCTTGAATGCACGTACTCAGGATGAGCTGTAGAGACTGTAATGATTACGTGGTGTGTGTTTGTGTGTTTATAATTTTCTGCAGTTGTTTTGTCAGGAGACGAGCTGCTGAGCGTGTCATTTCATAAGACAGGTCGACATCTCTGCTGCTGCTGCCAAGTTGCTTCAGTCGTGTCCGACTCTGTGTGATCCCACAGATGGCAGCCCACCAGGCTCCCCCATCCCTGGGATTCTCCAGGCAAGAACACTGGAGTGGGTTGCCATTTCCTTCTCCAATGCATGAAAGTGAAAAGTGAAAGTGAAGTCGCTCAGTCAGGTCCGACTCTTAGCGACCCCATGGACTGCAGCCTACCAGGCTCCTCCATCCATGGGATTTTCCAGGCAAGAGTACTGGAGTGGGGTGCCATTGCCTTCTCCGGTCTGCATCTCTAATTATCTGCAAATAAAGACAGTTGCATTTGTTCCTTACATTTTCCCCATTAAAAGAGTTGGATTCAGAGTGGGTCTATTTTTTCCCCACTTTTACTCTTTACCTGTGGGATTTGTAACCCAAAGTTTTCCCATTACACCATACCTTCTCCTGGAGGGCACAAGACTACAATTTTTGTCCCCAAGCCATCAGGCTGACTAGAATTTCTGCTCAGTCTCTGTCAACAGCCTGTCCCAAAATGCAGATGTTCCTTAAAGTAACATAGTCATAACTGTCTGACTACTCACTGCCAATTTCCTTTATCACTTGAATCTTTGCTCCAAAATGTTTTCCAGCCATGATGCTATATTTCTGATACTTTCAAACAGAATTTTCATATTTTGATCAGCTCTTATGGTAATTTTTAGCGGGTGAGTTGTTCTGATCACCCTTATCCATCATTATTAGAAGCAGAAGTCCAGCCCTTGCTTTTGAAATGGTTACAGAAAATAGACTTGAGGTCCAACACAGTTCAAAACCTAATGGCTACTAATAAGCTGAAGTGAGAGAAGTAGAAGGATATAAGGCGTTCTTGTACCTATACACCTCAACTTGGAGTATAATTAGCAAGGAAGATAATAAAATTAAATGTAGAACGCATGCTGTCCCACATTTTGGTGAAAATTGACCCCAAAAGACTTTTCTGATAGATCTCTCTCTTCAGGGCCACATTGCTTTCAGACTGGTTCTAGAAAATCTTCAAGTTTCTCCATTAGATTCTTTCACCCATAATTTCCTTAAAATTGGGTGAGCTGGTATCTCCTGACTAACTATCCCTGTGTTCATCCTTTTGAGGACAGCACCTAGCTAGGCCTTCATCTCTGGGCACCCACTCTGTCCTCACTGGCTACACTGTAAGTATCTCTTCTCCATTCTGAAACAAACACTGTCGAATATTTCCTTCTTAAAAAAATACTAGGTTGTTGGGGGACTAGAATAGTGGTTGACAAATTGGGATTTATTAACGAAAGATTTTACAGAACCCAGAGTCAGAAGTGAAGGTGGGCACTGAAGACAATCTGAAGGTATTTAGAGAAGCAGCTGTCAGAATCAGCTGGAGGCATGTTAGGAACTCAAAGCCCCATATCCAGAGTGTTCGATTCAGTAAGTCTTTGAGTGGGACCTGAAAAATTTGCATTTCTAACCATTTCCAGTTGATGCTGAAGCTGCTGGTCCAGAGGACAACCCCTTGAGAGCCTCTTCATTGGAACAACTGAACAGAAAATTATATTGTTGAGAATTGTTTAAAGTTGAGGTATAGAAAAGACAATAAGATACTGAGGACAGAGCCCTGGATTCTGATCCTCATCTGCCATTATCTGGGTGTGTGATAGTGCCAAGACAGTGCTCATCTTTCTTACTAGGATGCTCTTATCTAAGATACATCGATCCAAAAAAAAAAAAAAAGCTACACCTGAAAGTAAAGAGTGTTTCATTCAGTGTGAAATTTTTAGAACTTGAAGCTCAGGAGGCAGCATCTCAGGTCGCTCTGAGAAACTGTTCCAAGGAGGCAGGGAAAGGAGTCAGGTTACACTGAAGTTTGTCACAAGGGGAGTAGGCAGTCTGAAAATCAAAGATTATTATTAGTTAAGGAAACTCAGATATCTCAAAGAATTTAGTACTCTTCTATGTACAGGAAGTTGCAAGTGTCTGGGCTCAGTGAAATCATTTCTTTCACATGCATCTCGGCTATCCGGAAACAGCATCCTGCTTCTTGATTTCTCACATCACCCTGCTCCCAGTTTCTCAGTGCTCGCTGTGGGGAAGCAAGGGGCACCTGACAGTTACTGCATCGCAGGCATCGTTCTCCCTTCGGTGGTAGGGGGGACCTCCGGGCTCAGAAATTCACATTTGGAGGCCTGAAGTCGCTGATGACTGTGACATTCTTCTTTACTGACATGGCAGGAGTTACTCCATTTCACAGATATTAGCTTGGCTAACTCTCTCACGTATTGCCTTTTCAATGAGGCCATTGACACTTTATCTTGAATTGCAACTTTACCTCCACACCTGCATCCTGCTCATGTTTCTTTATTTTATAGCACTTGTCACACATACACACACACACACACACACTTTTCTTATTTATCATCTTTATATTGTCTGTTTTCCATTGAGAATGTAGTTGCACAGAAACAGGGATTCTTGTCTGTTTAAACCACTGGTGTACTTATGCAAAAATAGCATCTGACTTAGTAAACACTCAATAAATAAACACAGGAATGAATGCCTTTTAATATTTTGTTTGCGCCATGTATAATCCTAAAGCAACTTCCAGCACTCCAATCTTTCTCCTTTCCCTCCAGCATTTACTTACAGTGTGCACATTTTGGTTCTGCATCAATCATATTTTTCTCTTTTTTATCTTTGCTATGTAATTTTGCAAATCTTTTCAGATTCCCTTCATACATTCTAAATTTAATTCCATTTACATCACTTCTCTAATGTCTACTTATTCTATATCTTGCACCCATCCCACACAGTCTTTAGTACAAATAGATTAAAGGAATTTTCTCTGAATTTTGCAACAAAAATGGCAACATTAGTAGCAGTCAGTAATCCCTTTGCTTCACAAAGTGTCAGTCATCTAATTCAGAGCATCATTCCTAGACTTTAGTGATGTTTTCAGTGAAAGCCGTTTTGATTCTTGTGCTTTAAATCCTTAGTTCAGGATCTAGAGTTTTCTATATTTCTACTCCCATAAAATTATTTATGACCAAAATCAATATTAACAGGTAGAGAAAGTTATAATCTATCCACATCAGTAAATCTCTGTTGCTATGGAAATAGCTCCAATTTCTTTTTCCTTTCTCCATTCTCTGAAAGCACTTCTGTTTCCTGCTGTTATAGAAATCCTGGTAACTATAGTAACAGTTGCAGAAAGTTGATTTTCACATTGTTGCTTTTCTCCAATCTCTGCACACCAGGACACAGTCCTTAATTCAGCTACTTGACATGGATTATTATCTAGGAAATAATTAGGGTCAGATAACCTGTTCTAATATCAGTGTACAAATACTCCTCAAAGACTTCTGAGATGCCAGTTACCATAGGAAAACACCACTGCATCCATCTTTTTCTCACTCACACACACAAACAAGGACAATGAAAAAGGAAGAATGTGGATTCTTCTAATGGAAGGCTGCCCCTCAGTGCATGGATTCATTTGTACATAGCAGAATGAATTGAGATCACAATTTCAACTCCAGGCATACAATTCACCTGGAAGGAATTCAATGATTTTGACAAAATTCAGGATATTCCAAAAGGACACAATAATCATTTTCTCTAGAATGTTTTCATTAACTAAAAATCTTTAGTTAACTAAAATTCAAATGTTTGATCTTGTAGTTAAATAAAAACTAAAATGCCATGTCGATTGATTTCACTAGGATTTGATTACATGGTAGAAATTAGAAGGTGCGGAATAGACTATTTCCTGCCATATGAGTAAACAAGGATGTCACAGTCATCATCCATTGTAGCCCTCCAATGTGAGCCCGTGAACCCTAGTGAATTCAGGAAGGGGCAAATGTCTGCCATCGAGCAGCCATTAGACTACAGCCACTCCCTATGGTGGGCCATTAGGAACTCAGGATGTGAAAATAGGATACTGGCTCCATAAAGCTGCTGCTAAGTCACTTCAGTCATGTCCAACTCTGTGCGACCCCATAGACGGCAGCCCACCAGACTCCCCCATGCCCTGGGATTCTCCAGGCAAGAACACTGGAGTGGGTTGCCATTTCCTTCTCCAGTGCATGAAAGTGAAAAGTGAAAGAAGTCGCTCCGTTGTGTCCGACTCTTAGAAACCCCATGGACTGCAGCCTACCAGGCTCTTCCGTCCATGGGATTTTCCAGGCAAGAGTACTGGAGTGGGGTGCCATTGCCTTCTCCGCCAGAAAGCTGAGGTCTGAGGTACGTATCAAAGGACCCCTTCATGGACAAAGCATGGATCACTGCTTTGTCGTGGCAAAGGGGCTTGCATAACTCAATGAAACTATGAGCCATGCTGTGTAGGACCACTCAAGATGGATGTGTCATGGAGGAGAGTTCTGACAAAACATGATCCACTGGAGGAAGGAATGGCCAACCCCTCGAGTATACTAGCTTTGAGAACCGCATGAACTGTATTAAAGGCAAAAAGTTATGACACTGAATGATGAGCCCTCCAGATTGCAAGGCATCCAATATTCTACAGGGAAGGGCAGAGAACAACTACTAATAGCTCCAGTAAGAAAGCAGCTGGGCCGAAGTGGAAATGACACTCAGTTGTGGATGTGTCTGGTGATCAAAGTAAAATCCAGTGCTATAAAGAACAGTATCAATAGGAACCTGGAATGTTAGGTCCATGAACCAAGATAAATGGATGTGGTCCAGCAGGAGATGGCAGGAGTAAACATCAACATTTTAGGAATCAGTAAACTAAAATGAATGGGAACGGGTGAATTTAATTCAGATGACCATTATTTCTACTACTGTGGGCAAGATTCCCTTAGAAGAAATGGAGAAGCCCTCAAAATCAACAAGAGTCTGAAGTACAGTGCAATTCTGTTTTTACAACAGAATGATCTTGGTTCCTTTCCAAGGAAAACCACCAGTGCTGAAGAAGCTGACATTGATCAATTCTATGAAGACCTAGAAGACCTCCTAGAACTAACACCAAAAGAAAAGATGTTCTATTAATCTAAAGGACTGGAATGCAAAAGTAGGAAGTCAAGAGATACCTGGAGTAACAGACAAGTTAGGCTTAGGAGCACAAAACGAAGCAGGGCAAAGGCTAACAGAAATCTGCCTAGAGAATACACTGGCAATAGCAAACATCTTTTTCCACAACACAAGAAATGACTTACACATGGTCATCACAAAATGGTCAATATGGAAACCAGATTGATTACATTCTTTGTTGGTGAAGATGGAAAAGCTGCAAAAAGACATGGAGCTGACTGTGGCTCAGATCATCAGCTACTTATAGTAAAATTCAGGCTTAAACTAAAGACAGCAGGGAGAATCACTAGGCCAGTCATTATGACTTAAATCAAATCCCCTATGAAAAGACAGTGGAGGTGACAAATAGATTCAAGGGATTAGATCTAGTCAACAGAGTGCCTGAAGAACTATGGACAGAGGTCCACAATGTACAGGAGACAATGAAGAAACCCATCCCAAAGGAAGAAAGATACAAGAAGGCAAAGTGGTTGTCTGAGAAGGCATTACAAATAGCTGAGGAAGGAAGAGCAGTGAAAAGCAAGGGAGGAAGGGAAAGGCACACCCAACTAAATGCAGAGTTCCAGAGAAAAGTCAGGAGAGAGAAGCCAAGACCTTCTTCCATGAGCAATGCCAAGAAATAGAGGAAAACAACAGAAAGGGTAAGACTAGAATTCTCTTCAAGAAAATTGGAAATATAAAAGGAACATTTCATCCAAAGATGGGCACAATAAAAGACAGAAATGGTAAAGACCTATTAGAAGCAGAAAAGATCAAGAAGAGATGGAAAGAATACAAAGAATAACTGTACAAAGAAGATCTTAATGACTGGATAATCACAATGGTGCAGTCTCTCACTCAGAGCCAGATATTCTAGAGTGTGAAGCCAAAGGGGCCTTAGGAAGCACGGCTGCCAGTAAAGATAGTGGAGGTGATGGAATTCCAAGAGAGCTATTTAAAATCCAAAAAGTAAATGCTATTATAAAGTGCTGTTCTTAATAAGTCAGCAAATTTGGAAAACACAGTAGCAGCTCCAGTACTGAAAAAGGTCAATCCTCATCCCAATTCCCAAGAAGGGCGTACTAAAGAATGTTCAAACCACTGGACAATTGCACGCATCTCCCACGTTAGTAAGGTTATGCTCAAAATCCTCCAAGCTAGGCTACAGTATTATGAGAACTATGAACTTTCAGATGTTGAAGCTGGCTTTGGAAAAGGCAGAGGAACCAAACTGCCAACATTCACTGGATCATAAAGAAAGGGGGGGAATTCCAGAAGAAATATACCTCCAATTCACTGACTATGCTTAAGCCTTTGACTATGTGTGTTAGGGGAGACACACTGACTGAAACTGCCCACCCTGGGCAGGAACCTTAGTAACATTTGCATGAGTTGTTTTATGATAGGAGGCCCTGGTAAGGAACATGGAACTAATAAGCCACCACCAACTGGAAGAGTTCAGGAAAGGTCAAAAGAAGACACCACATGTTCAGCCACCTCCCAGAAGCCTTCTTGCTAGCATCCATTTTGGCTGAGCAATGCATGCATCACAAGGACTCTGAGTCAGGATGACTGGCCAAAGGCAACCCAGCTACTAATCCCATCACCATAAAACCTGAGACGGTGAGCCTCATGGCAGAGTAGTTCTCCTGGGTTCCCTTACCCTCCTGCTCTCCACCTGGGTGCCTCTTCCCAATAAAATCTCTTGCTTTGTCAGCACGTATGTCTCTTCAGACAGTTCACTTCTGAGTGCTAGAAAAGAGTCCACACTACAGTGCTGAAACAGATCCCCCTTCCTACAACATGTGGATCATAACAAACTGTGGAAAACTCTTAAAGAGATGGGAATATCAGGCCATCTTACCTCTCCCCTGAGAAAGCTGTATGCAGGTCAAGAAGCAACAGTTAGAACCCTGTATGGAACAACTGACTGGTTCAGGATTGAGAAAGGAGTACAACAAGGCTGTTTATTGTCATCCTGCTTATTTAACTTGTACTACAGGCATATCAACATGATTTTGGTATTGACCATCTGGTGATATCCATGTGTAGAGTCTTCTCTTGTGTTGTTGGAAGAGGGTGTTTGCTATGACCAGTGCGTTCTCTTAGCAAAACTCTGCTAGCCTTTGCCCTGCTTCATTTTGTACTCCAAGGCCAAACTTGCCAGTTACTCCAGGTATCCCTTTACTTCCTACTTTTGCATTCCAGTCCTCTATGATGAGAAGGACATCTTTTGTGGGTGTTAGTTCTAGGTCTTATAGGTCTTCATGGAACCATTCAACTTAAGCTTCTTCAGCATTAGTGGTTGGGGCATAGACTTGGATTATGATGATATTGAGTGGTTTGCCTTAGAAATGAACAGAGATCATTCTATCATTTTTGAAATTGCATCCAAGTACAGTATTTCAGATTCTTTTGTTGACTATGATGGCTACTCCTTTTCTTCTAAGGGATTCTTGCCCACAGTAGTAGATATAATGGTCATCTGAATTACATTCACCCATTCCAGTCTATTTTTAGTTCACTGACTCCTAAAATGTTGATATTCACTCTTGCCATCTGTTTTTTGACCACTTCCAGTTTACTTTGATTCATGGACCTAACATTCCAGGTTTCCATGCAATATGCAATATTGTTCTTTACAATAATGGACTCTACTTCCATTGCCAGTCACATTCACAACTGGGCATTGTTTTCACTTTGGCTCCGTCTCTTCATTGTTTCTGGAGTTATTTCTCCAGTCTTCTCCAGTAGCATATTGGGCACCTACCGACCTGGGGAATTCATCTTTTAGTGTCATATCTTTTACTTTGCTGACAAAAGTCTGTCTAGTCAAAGCTATGGTTTTTCCAGTAGTCACGTATGGATGTGAGAGCTGGACTATAAAGAAAACGGAGCACCGAAGAATTTATGCTTTTGCACCATAGTGTTGGAGAAGACTTTTGAGAGTCCTTTGGACTGCAAGGAGATCTAACTAGTCAATTCTAATGGAAATCAGTCCTGAATATTCATTGGAAGGACTGATGTTGAAGATGAAACTCCATTACTTTGGCCACCTGATGCACAGAACTGACTCATTGGAAAAGATCCCGTTGCTGGGAAAGATTGAAGGCAGGAGGAGTAACGGACAACAGAAGATGAGATGTTCGGGTGGCATAAATTTGAGCAAGCTCGGGGAGTTGGTGATGAACAGGGAGCCTGGCATGCTGCAGTTCATGGGGTTGCAAAGAGTCAGACATGACTAACTGAACTGAACAGAGCATATCATGCAAAATGCCAGGCAATATGAGTTACAAGCTGGAATCAAGATTGCTGGGAGAAATATCAAGAACTTGAGATACACAGATGGGAAATGAAACTATCTCCTGCCATATTAATCAACAAGAAATGCCACCGCCATCACCGATTTCTCGTCTCCAAGTATGAATGAGGGCTCCCAAAACTATGATCCAGAGGGTGCTGCCACCC
>SJYF01000723.1:1749988-1762748 GCA_006410515.1 Procapra przewalskii | reverse complement strand
TTAAGTAACAACACGAAGGCTGCAGTGGAGGCAGAGAAAGTAGATTTCTTTTACACTGATGATGGGAATGTAAACGGTACAACTACTCTGGGAAATAGTTTGGTGGTTTTGTTTAAAAAGCTTTTTTAAACTAAATATACCCTTACTCGGAGAAGGCAATGGCAACCCACTCCAGTACTCTTGCCTGGAAAATCCCATGGATGGAGGAGCCTGGTGGGCTGCAGTCCAGGGAGTCCCTAGAAGTCGGAAACGACTGAGTGACTTCACTTTCGCTTTTCACTTTCATGCATTGGAGCGGGAAATGGCAACCCACTCCAGTGTTCTTGCCTGGAGACTCCCAGGGACGGAGGAGCCTGGTGGGCTGCTGTCTCTGGGGTCGCACAGAGTCGGACATGACTGAAACAACTTAGCAGCAGCAGCAGCAGCAGCATACCTTTACCCTTACTGTGTTATGTGCTAATAGCAACCCTGGCCTTTACTTTGAGAGGAATGAAAATATAGGCTCACATTAAAATCTGCAAAAAAATGATCATAGTACCTTTCTTCTTATGTTAAAAAACTGGAAATAATTAAAATATCCTTGAATGAGTGACTGACTTAACTGTGATACATTCATACAATGAAATACTGGTCAAGAATAAAAGAAAGAAACTATTGATGAAGTTGGATCAGCCTCAAGAGAATTATGCTGAGTGAAAAAAGGAAAAGCAGCAAAGGTTGCATGTTTACATTTTGTAGGGTTCAATGCATAAAACTTTCTTGGAGAGCCGATTAGTGGTTTCCAGAAGTTATAGATGGGTAGGGGATATGCGTGCCTTCCAAGAAAGAATGCAGGACATGTCCTCCTGAGATCTTTCCGAGATGGGAACAGTCCTCTGTCTCCCCAGTGCTGGCGATTGCAGGCATCCACACATGGAACAAAAGTATATGGAGCCATAAAAAGGCACACAAATGAGTGAGTGTCAAAGTAGTGAAATCTGAATAAGGTCTGTGGATTGCACCAATGTTAGTGTTTTTTCTGTCGTCATATAGTTCTGTAAGATATAAATTCTTGGGGAAACAGGGTAAAGGGTACTTAGTTCTTTCTGTATGATTTTTGTGATTTCTTCTTAATGTCTCATAATCTCAAAATAAAAAGTTAAAAAAATTAAAATAATGGCTCCAGTGATTCTAAATTTCTTCTTTTTACTGTTAAACAGTAGTAATTTTAGATTTTAATTATACTGATTTATACTAGTTAAGATGAAAGTCTTTGATAATCTTTATTACTAGTGTTGTAAAGCAAAAATGAGGGGAAAAAGCAGAGAAAAGGGCTAAATGCAATAGAGAAACTATATCAAGTTACCAACATATGATTATATGACTTCCTGTGTACTTAAACAATGAAAGTCAAGGAATATTTTTGTACTGGTCCCTCTAATTATGCTATCAATCTCCTCTAGTTAGGCACATGGACTGATTCTCAGAAACTTTCAAGGAATTTATGGTGACTAATTTTAATCTCTGTCTCAATAATATATAGTATGAACAAGTATATACTCAGATATCCATATTCTGTAATATTGTATGGAGAATAGAAAGAAAAAAAATGCATAATGTGGATAAGTATAAGAAGGTTTCAAAATAATGGGTAGCCAGCCATTCATCATACTTTCCATAAACAACTCACAGTATCCTCTTCTGTAAGCATTTCCTTTACTATGTTGCTTGAAAAACTGCCTTTATGGATTTCACCACCACCACCCCCCCCCCAAAAATGCAGTGCATTCATTTCTGCTTTCTTGCTGGTGTGAACCTAGACCCTCTATCTTTCCCAACAAGAGAAGTCATCTCCTTCCCTGGGACAGAGGGTGACCTAAGTCCTTGGCCTCAAGAGTTTTGCCTCACCTTGGCTTTCCTTTCTTGAGCATCTTACTGCTGCTGCTGCTAAGTCGCTTCAGTCATGTCCGACTCTGTGTGACCCTATAGACGGCAGCCCACCAGGTTCCCCCATCCCTGGGATTCTCCAGGCAAGAACACGAGTGGGTTGCCATTTCCTTCTCCAGTTCATGAAAGTAAAAAGTGAAAGTGAAATCGCTCAGTTGTGTCCGACTCTTAGCGACCCCAAGGACTGTAGCCCACCCACCAGGCCCCTCCATCCATGGGATTCTCCAGGCAAGAGCACTGGAGTGGGGAGCCATTGCCTTGAGCATCTTACTAGTTGCCAAAACCTGACTTTTCCCTCCCTTCTCTTTTATGTAAACAAAGTGCAAATTTTTCCAAGGTAGCTAGTCAATCAAACAAACTTTTGTTTCTATTTTAGCTAGGGGGGAAATGGTATAGGAAACTTAAGTACAATCCCAGTAAAACATGTAATTCTAATAACATGGAATGACAGCGCAGGGTGATGTATAAAATCTGTGTTTCCTGATCTGAATTCAGAGCCTGCTTCATCTTTGCTTTGTCAAAGGGTTTTTTTTTTTTTTAATACTTTAACACATTTTGTGGAACAGGCAATTTCTGTTCTGAGATGCTATAATCAAGATGGCAATGCAGGCCTACATCAAGTCATTCTTACACCCTTTACTCAACTCTGCATCATACTACATAGCAAAATTCCTAAAACAAAACTCATCATTTCCATACTCAGATCTCCTGGTAATTAAGCCCAGGCTTATTTCTTAATAGTTTAAAATTATAATGTAGTTCATTGAAATTTGACCATGCATGAAGTCCTGTGCCAGGTACTTAGCAACATCTCATTTAAATCATGCCATACTAACTCTGAAAGGCTGAATAAACAGATGTACAATGACTAGACCACATACGACAATGAAATTTTTTATCACAACCTCTGAAGCCAATAACCCAGGGATCTAAACCATAATCTCTGCAACCATCACCTAAAAATGGACTTGATGGTCAGGACTTGATGGATGATTGACAGCTTCCCTAAATTTCACTCCCACTTCAAACTCAGGGCCGATCAGAGAAGGTCAAATATGCACTCTTAACCAACATATAAGATGCTCCAACTTCCATGTGTAAACAACCTACAATCATAGTACACCTGGAGCCATCCATTTCTTCTACTATAAAGCTTTCACATTCTTCTGCCTGCTTTTGAGTCTCTGCCAAATATAAGTAATGCTGGCTGACTCCCTTGATATAGGAAGCTCTGAATAAATAGCCCCTGAGTGGTCCTATCTGTTTTCACAAGTCCTAAAATGCAGCAAGATCATCTGCATGATTTGCAAATGTAGAGAGTGTGACCTAGGGTGAACACAAGTGTGATTATTAGTATGCCAGTTTAATGTTGCTATCACTCAGTCTCAGACCTCTTATTTCCTCTGTCATCTCTGTGCTCATATTTATCTGCTTTTATTATTAAAGAGTACCTTGAGCTTCTTTATCAGCCCTGCAGTCACAGAAATTAGTGACTAAAAACTGCACTTCTATTGACAGCCTAATTTAAAATTTCAGGGTTTTTCTACTTGTCATAAGAAAAGTGATACCACTACTTGGACACACAGTGAGGACAACTGATGTTTTGCCTGGTAGAGCCAGTTAGAAGGTACATTTTCTTTTGTGTTTCAAGAGGCAGGGGAGGAGTAATAAGCACTGAGAATTGTCAGATAACACTATCACAGTGGAAACAGACTTGGCTGTTCCAGCTGGTGTAGCATGAGGCAGGTATCCCAACAGGAGGAATGGGCTTTCTTGATTATTGATCATAAAACACAATTTCCTCAGTGCAATTCATAAAGGTCCTCTGATTTAATAGGACCAATGACAAAGCTTCATCTCAACACATTGCTTAAGATACTAAAAATATTAAAAATCTTATTATTTTAGGATCCTTAAAATAATACAAAGGTCCTTATAGTCAAAGCTATGATTTTCCCAGTCTTCATGTATGGATGTGAGAGTTGGACCATAAATAAGGCTGAGGGCCAAAGAATTGATGCTTTTTGAACTGTGGTGTTGAGGGTCCTTTGGATAGCAAGGAGATCAAACCAATCAATCCTAAAGGAAATCAACCTTGAATATTTACTGGAAGGACTGATGCTGAAGCTCTAGTTCTTTGGCCACCTGATGAGAAGAGCCAACTCAATGGAAAAGAGCCTGATGCTGGGAAAGACTGAGGGCAAGAGGAGAAGGGGATGACAGAGGATGAGATGGTTGGATGGTATCACTAACTCAGTGCACATGAGTTTGAGCAAACTCCAGAAGGCAGTGAAGGACAGAGAAGCCTGGTGTGGTGCAGTCCATGGGATCACAATTATGCTAGTGAACAACTTGATCCTCTTTTGCTTGTTAAACTTCAGTTCATAATACTAGGCATTTCTATGATTTTTGACTTTACACCCACCACAAGTATTAAATAATTCAAGGACTTGTGGGGAAATACAATATTTTGATAAAAGGATGAGACCTTGAAGACTAATTTATTCTTTAATGAAAATGCCTCCTGATAAATAGCTATGTTGTTTTAAGTAGGATGGCTTGTAAAAAGTACTATGCATAACTAAGATTCATGTTTTAGAAAGAAAAATGGTAAGAAGGAAGAAGAAAAATGAAGATAGAAGGAAGAATGGTAAATGAGGATGGCAATGGTCCACTGGAAGAGTAGGTGAGTATTTAAGGGTTGGCACTACATTTTTGGGGGTAGCTAACCAGAATGACAAGTAGATGTACAATGTAAAGCAAATGAATTCTCACTTCAGAGGATTATTGTGTCCTTAATCTTATATACAGTGGGGGCTCTGTCCTCCCAAAGAATTTTTGTCTCTTTCAGCAAGCAGTGTTTCTCTGAAGCATCCACTGAAATAATTTCTATTAAATGTTAACAGAGGTTCCATGAAAATGATGTGATAATAACTTTATGCTGCAATCCTGCTGAGATTCATAAGGAACTTTATCAAAGGCTCTGAGAATTACGGAGATTACAAAGCAAATAAAAAGTTTAACTTTGTTTACTTTAGTGTTTGACAAACATTTCCACATGCAAACTCTTCTCATCAGCCACAGGTTTAATTCAGATCTTCTATACTTGCTGCCAATCTGTGATGTCTGGAGCTATATGACACAGGACTAAAAGCAGTAAGTAGGTCCCTATTGAGTTTTTTTTTTAATATAAATTTATTTATTTTAATTGGAGGCTAGTTACTTTACAATATTGTATTGGTTTTGCCAGACATCAACATGAATCTGCCACGGGTGTACATGTGTTCCCCATCCTGAACCCCCCTTGCACCTCCCTCCCTGTACCATCCCACAGATGTATAGAACATTCTTTTGGACTCTGTGGGAGAGGGAGAAGGTGGGATGATTTGGGAGAATGGCATTGAAACATGTATAATATCATATGTGAAATGAATCACCAGTCCAGGATGCTT
Source organism: Procapra przewalskii (assembly GCA_006410515.1). Taxonomy (NCBI): domain Eukaryota; kingdom Metazoa; phylum Chordata; class Mammalia; order Artiodactyla; family Bovidae; genus Procapra; species Procapra przewalskii. The sequence goes on along the minus strand of SJYF01000723.1, from coordinate 1,757,370 downwards.
GGGGCTGGTGCACTAGGATGACCCATTGAGTCTTGATTTTGTTTATTTACAGCCTTTTGTAGTCCCTTTCTGTATTCTATCAGAGCTGGCCTGTGTGACCAACTGAATATGGCAGAAGTACTGTATTTACTATGAACATCTGTGGCTCCCATCTTGGACTGCTCTTTCTAGGGACTCTTGCCCTGGGGCTAGCTGGCTGCCATATTGGGAAGAAGGTCTGGGAGCCTGTGAAGTGTCCATTCTGTGAGGAGCTGAGGCCTCATTCCAATGAGTGACTTAGAAAATGATCCTTCTTCAGTGGGGCCTTCAGAAGACTGTTTGGCTGCAACCTCTGGAGAGAATAACCTTGAGCCAGAATAACCAAGCTCAGCCCCTCATAGACTCTTGATCCTCAGAAGTGGTGAGATATTAAATGTTGGGTTTTTTTAAGTTGCTAAGTTTGGAGGCAATTGGTTATGTAGCAATAGGTAATTTGATAATTATGAAACCCTGGGAATATAACATTTTGGGTTTTACCATAGGGACACCCTCATTCATTCAATCAAACATATGAATTATACTAATATTACTTTGCCAACAAAGGTCCATTAGTCAAAGCTGTGGTTTTTCTAGTAGTCATGTATGGATGTGAGAGCTGGACCTGAACACTGAAGAACTGATTCTGTTGGACTGCACTGTCAGAGAAGTCTCTTGAGAGTCCCTTGGACTACAAGGAGATCCAACCAGTCAATCCTAAAGGAAAGCAGTCTTGAATATTCATTAGAAGGACTGATGCTGAAGCTAAAGCTCCAATACTTTGGCCACCTGATGTGAAGAACTAACTTATTGGAAAAGACCCTGACCCTGGGAAAGACTGAAGTCAGGAGGAGAAGGTGACGACAGAGAATGAGATGGTTGGATGGCATCACTGGCTCAATGGACGTGAGTTTGAGCAAACTCTGGGAGTTGGTGATGGACACGCAAGCCTGGCATGCTGTAGTCTATGGGGTCACAAAGAGTCAGACACGACTGCACAACTGAACTGCACAACTGAACTGAACCTGTGAAACACAGTGTGGAAGTGGTATTGACTTCTCACCAATGGACTGTAAGCAGCTCAGGCAACTTCTGTGTGTAGGACCATTAGCTCACTCCTCTATAATCCCTTTTTTCTTGCTACCACCTGAAATGTAAATAGATAGTGGCCTATCACTAACCATGTAAAACAATATCACCCATGGCTATGATGAATCAAAACATGGAAGGAACCTGGGTCCCTGAGTGATTACATAGGGCAGGGTCACCCCATTGACCTGATGGTTCAAAACAGGCATTCCATGAAGGGGGAATAAAAATAAGCTTCCATTTTTTTAAACTCTTGACTTTTATTTTTCTTTGTTATGGTAATATAGACTGGATCTTATTCATGCAATTTATAATAACAAAGAATAGGGTATTAATTACATAGTTGACCTAAAATATTCATGTGTGTGCTAAGTGGCTTCAGTTGTGTTCAACTCTTTGCAATCCTATGGACTATAGCCTGCCAGGCTCCTCTAACCATAGCTACTCCAAAAAAAAGAAAGGAAGTATTGATTAAGTATCAAGCCACAACAGAAATAATTCTATTTGGGGGTTTAGGAGAAACATTTCTCTTCCTGTTACTGAGAGGGTAACAGGTAGGAAGGCCAGAGGTCCCCCAGCAACAGGGGGAAATAAACTGCAGCTGGCAACATTTTTTTCCCCTTCTCTCAGTTCAGTTCAATTCAGTCACTCAGTGGTGTCCTACTCTTTGTGATCCCATGAACTGCAGCATGCCAGGCCAACCTGTCCATTACCAACTCCCAGAGTTTACTCAAACTCATGTCCTTTGACTCAGTGATGTCATCCAACCATCTCATTCTCTGTCGTTGCCTTCTCCTCCTACCTGCAATCTTTCCCAGCATCAGGATCTTTTCAAATGAGTCAGTTATTCGCATCAGGTGGCCAAAGTATTGGCGTTTCAGCTTCAATATCAGTCCTTCCAATGAACACTCAGGACTGATTTCCTTTAGGATAGGCTGGTTGGATCTCCTTGGAGTCCAAGAGTCTCTCAAGAGTCTTCTCCAACACTACAGTTCAAAAGTATCAGTTTTTCAGTGCTCAGCTTTTTTACAGTCCAACACTTATATCCATACATGACTACTGGAAAAACCATAGCCCTGACTAGACAGACCTTTGTTGACAAAGTAATGTCTCTGCTTTTTAACATGTTGTCTAGATTGGTCATAGCTTTTCTTCCAAGGATTAAGTGTCTTTTAATTTCATGGCTGCAGTCACCACCTGCAATGATGTTGGAGTGCCCCGTGCCCCCCCAAAAAAGTCTGTCACTGTTTCCACTATTTCCCCATCTATTTGCCATGAAGTGATGGGACCGGATGCCATGATCTTAGTTTCCTGAATGCTGAGCTTTAAGCCAACTTTTCACTCTCCTCTTTCAATTTCATCAAGTGGCTCTTTAGTTCTTCTTCGCTTTCTGCCATAAGGGTGGTGTCATCCGTATATCTGAGGTTATTGATATTTCTTCCAGCAACCTTGATTCCAGCTTGTCCTTCATCCAGCCCAGCATTTACCATGATGTACACTGCATATAAGTTAAATAAGCAGGGTGACAATATACAGCCTTGTCATACTCCTTTCTCTATTTGGAACAAGTCTGTTGTTCGATGTCCAGTTCTAACTGTTGATTCTTGATCTGCATACAGATTTCTCAGGAGGCAGGTAAGGTGTCCTGGTATTCCCATCTCTTCAAGAATTTTCCACACTTTGTTGTGATCCACACAGTCAAGTGCTTTGTCATAGTCAATAAAGCAGGAGTACATGCTTTTCTAGAACTCTCTTGCTCTTTTGATAATCCAACGAATGTTGGCAATTTGATCCCTGGTTCCTCTACCTTTTCTAAAACCAGCTTGAACATCTGGAAGTTCATGGTTCATGTGCTGTTGAAACCTGTCTTGGAGAATTTTGAGCATTACTTTACTAGCGTGTGAGATGAGTGCAACTGTGCAGTAGTTTGAGCATTCTCTGGCATTACCTTTCTTTGGAACTGGAATGAAAACTGACATTTTCCAGTCCTGTGGCCACTGCTGAGTTTTCCCAATTTGCTGACATGTTAAGTGCAGCACTTTCACAGCATCATCTTTCAGGATTTGAAATAGCTCAACTGGAATTCCATCACCTCCACTAGCTTTGTTCTTAGTGATGCTTCCTAAGGGCTACTGGACTTTGCATTCCTGGATGTCTGGCTCTAGGTGACTGATCATACCACCATGATTATCCTTCTCTACACAAAATTTTAAAAGACTTTTTTTTAAATACTTTATTCTACGTTACAATACTGTGTTGGTTTTGCCATACATTGACATGAATCAGCCACAAGTGTACACGACCTCCCAATACCGAAGCCCCCTCCCACCTCTTTTAATTCTGTGTTGACAACACCTGGTTCTGCCTTGAGCTGCTGCTGCTGCTGCTACTAAGTTGCTTCGGTCATGTCCGACTCTGTGCAACCCCATAGATGGCAGCCCACCAGGCTCCTCTGTCCCTGGGATTCTCCAGCAAGAACACTGGAGTGGGTTGCCATTTCCTTCTCCAATGCATGAAAGGAAAAGTGAAAGTGAAGTTGCTCAGTTGTGTCCGACTCTTAGCGACCCCATGGATTGCAGCCCACCAGTATCCACTATCCATGGGATTTTCCAGGTGAGAGTACTGGAGTGGGTTGCCATTGCCTTCTCCACTTTGAGCTAACCAGTGTGTGTATCTTATGGAAATGTTTTTCTTAAGCTATGTTAATGAAACTATGTATTTGCTTTGGAATCTGCCTATCTTCAAAATGGTTCTACCTAAGACTATCTTGTCTTCTTTTCTCACACCTTGGGCTGATAAAGGCTCAACAAACCAATTTTTATCACCAGTGATGACACATCGCATGCCATTCTACCTCAAAAATGCATATTGTGGGAGAGGGGCCTGGTGTAACTCCTTCAGCCTTGAGGTGTGCCTCTTATCTGATTAATAGCTTGGTAACAGACATAAATCACCTTGCTAAAAACTAGCAAGGGGGCATTCTTTCTGTCCCCTTCTGATGTCTATGTCAGAAGCTTTCTCTATCTCTCTTACAATTTAATGAAATTCTGTTACACAAAAAGCTCCAGTGGTCAAGCCTGGTCTCTGGGCCCAGATCAAAATATTCTCCTCTGGAGGTCATGAATCCTGGAGTAGCACATGGCTCGCAGCAGCAACTTTTCATTACTCTCCTCTGCTTGCTTTTTTTCCTATTTTTTATCATTGTAGACCAAGTCTCAAGGGTCAGCAAACACCACCTGATTCTATCACAACCACACTCATCTATTTACAAGCAGTCTGTGGCTGCTTTTGAAACTGCAGCTTCAGAAGTGAATGGTTGCAACAGATCATCTGACTCAGTGGCCCAAAATATTTACTGTCTGTTGCTGTACACAAAAAGCTTCTCAACCCTTGCTCTAGACCAGCAGTCCTCAAGCCCTGAGCCATATACTAGCACAGCACAGCTTGTCAGGAACCAAGCCTCATAGCAGGAGGGAAGCAGCAGGTGAGCAAAGCTTCATCTGTATTATAGCTTCTCCCCATCCCCATGGCTAACATCACCACCTGAACTCCACCTCTTGACAGATCAGCTGTGGAATTAAGAGTATCACAGGAGCTCAAACCCTACTGAGAACTGTGCGTGTAAGGGATCTAGGTTGTGAGCTCCTGACGAGAATCTAATGCCTGATGATCTGAGGTGGTGATGCTAGCATGAGGAGTGGCTGTAAACACAAATTACTAGCAGAGAGGTTTGGCTGCACAGAGACCATAATAAATGCTTGGAAACTCATATCAAAACCCCATCAGTGAATGCCCAATGATAATTAAACTGGTGGCAGGCAATACAGTGGCAACTGAGTTGATGAACTTCAATAGTACAGCTGCATCTGGCAGGCTTTAAGTCAGGATCCAACACTTATTTTAGTCTGTCCCTGGCCTTCCCATTATTTCATTTACCACTTCCATCCATGCCTCTTTCCCTCACTGGATACTTGCATTAGTCACAGTTTTTGAATGCTCACAAGCTAACCCAAGCCAAAATGAGTAAAAACTAAAGGTAACTGGAGAGCATCTTTGAAAAGGGGTAAAGACTCAATGATGAGATAACAGAAGACTGACAACAAAAAGAATGTATTTAAAATAAGATATTAAGAATCCTACTTAAATTATGGGTTTATCGCAACAGGTGATTCACATTCTCTAAGCCTGCTGTGTGTAATATGTGATGACTGGCTATCCAGCTAAGCATGAAACCTTCAAAACTGCTTTGCCAGACCAAGCACCCTGCATTAAACGATAAGCCTTTGGAGTTTTTTGTTTGTTTGTTTGTTTGTTGTAATGTGAACACGAAGAACAAAAGCAATTACTGAAGGCTACCACTTCATCAAATGTGTCTGCACTGAGGGCAACATACTCATTGGCTAACTGCATTGCTAAAGCTAAGAAGACCTTTACTATTGATGAACAGTTGATCCTGCCTGCTGCTGAAGACATCTGTTGTGAACTTTTAGGAAAGGCTGCAGTTTGAAAATTGGCACACATTCCTCTTTCATCTAGCACCATAACTAAACGAATTAATGAGAAAGCAGAAGATACTGAGTCACAGTTGTTAGAATTAATGAGTCGTCATGTTATACAAACCAGACTGACGAATTTACTGATGTTGACAACAAGGCAATAATGCTTGTTCTTGTGCCATAAATGTTCAGGATGATGTGCATGAGAATATGTTATGTGCAACTTTGTTGCCAACCAGTACTACAGCGGCAGAACTACTCAAGTGTTTGAATGGTTACATACGAGGAAAACTGGATGGGTTATTTGTGGACAGTATATGCATAGAGTAGCTGCCATGACTGGATGGATTTCTGGTTTTACTGCTCGGGTCAGAGGTTGCTTCTGAATGTGTCCTCCATAAAGAAATCTTGGCTAACAGAAAAATGTCACCTAAACTTAACACCATTTCACGATGTGATTAAAATCATCAACAACATAAAACTACATATCCTTAACTCATGTCTATTAGCACAGCTCTCTGAGGAAATGGACACGGTACACACATTTTCTGAGATGTGAGATACAAAGAAGTAGGATTATTGGTCAGAGTTTTGGAGTTATGAGAGCTGCTCCAGAGATTTCTTTTAGAAAAAAAGTCACCACTGGCAGCATACTTCAGTGACACAGAATGGGCTGCACAACTTGCTTACTTATGTGATATATTCAACCTGTTCAACAAGCTCAATCTATCACTTCAGGGCAGAAAAACAATTGTATTCAAGTCAGCAGAAAAAGTGTCTGCATTCAAATCCAAACTGGAAGTAGAGAAATGATAGATGAACATTGGGATTTTTGACATGTTTCAAACATTAGCAGAGATTTTGAAAGAGACTGAGCTAGCAGCCTCTTTCTTCCTTCAGGTTCATGATCAACTAACTCAGCTTTCAAAAGAATTTGACCATTCAGTTCAGTTCAGTTGCTCAGTCGTGCCTGACTCTTTGTGACCCCATGGACTACAGCACACCAGGCCTTCTTGTCCATCATTAACTCCCAGGGTTACTCAAACTCATGTCCATTGAGTTAGTGATGCCATCCATTCATCTCATCCGCTGTCATTCGCTTCTCCTCCCACCTTCAATCTTTCCCAGCATCAGGGTCTTTTCAAATGAGTCAGTTTTTCTTATCAGGTGGCCAAAGTATTGGAGTTTCAGCTTCAGCATATCGGTCCTACCAATGAATAGTCAAGACTGATTTCCTTTAGAATGGACTAGTTGTATCTCCTTGCAGTCTAGAGTCTTCTCCAAAACCAGAGTTCAAAAGCATCAATTCTTCGGCACTCAACTTTCTTTATAGTCCAGCTCTCACATTGAGCGTTGCATTCTAACAACAAAAGTCCCCTGAACTAGAAGTAATGGATCTGCAATACACTTGTGAATAAGTCAGGTGAATCAATTTTGCCCATGATATAGGAAAATCAACTGCTTGAGGAAGCAAATGATGGTGGACTTAAAAGTATGCTTGATCAGTTCAGTTCAGTCGCTCAGTAGTGTCCGACTTTTTGCGACCCCATGAATAGCAGCACACCAGGCCTCCCTGTTTATTACCATTTCTCGGAGTTCACTCAGACTCACATCCATCGAGTCCAGGATGCCATCCAGCCATCTCATCCTCTATCATCCCCTTCTCCTCCTGCCCCCAGTCCCTCCCAGCATCAGAGTCTTTTCCAATGAGTCAATTCTTTGCATCAGGTGGCCAAAGTACTGGAGTTTCAGCTTTAGCATCATTCCTTCCAAAGAAATCCC
>SJYF01000723.1:1734740-1749672 GCA_006410515.1 Procapra przewalskii | reverse complement strand
TTCTATTCCAGCATTTCTCATGATGTACTCAAGCAGGGTGACAGCATACAGCCTTGACATACTCCTTTTCCTATTTGGAACCAGTCTGTTGTTCCATGTCCAGTTCGAACTGTTGCTTCTTGACCTGCATACAGATTTCTCAAGAGGCAGGTTAGGTGGTCTGGTATTCCCATCTCTGTCAGAATTTTCCACAGTTTATTGCGATCCACACAGTCAAAGGCTTTGGCATTGTCAATAAAGCAGAAATAGATGTTTTTCTGGAACTCTTGCTTTTTCCATGATCCAGTGGATGTTGGCAATTTGATCTCTGGTTCCTCTGCCTTTTCTAAAACCAGCTTGAACATCAGGGAGTTCACGGTTCATGTATTGCTGAAGCCTGGCTTGGAGAAATTTAAGCATTACTTTACTAGCATGTGAGATGAGTCAATTGTGCGGTAGTTTGAACATTCTTTGGCATTGCCTTTCTTTGGAATTGTAATGAAAACTGACCTTTTCCAGTCCTGTGGCCACTGCTAAGATAGCCCAATCAAAAAACGGGCAGAAGACCTAAGCAGACATTTCTCAAAAAAAAAAAAAAAAAACCCACAGATGTGCCGGGGTCCAGCCCCAGTGGATCCAGGGAATTCAAAGCAGGGACGGTGTTGGCAATGAAAGACTTATTTATTTATTAATATAAGATTAGATCAGGTAGAAATAGTATAGTAGGAAATTTAGGCAGAGAAAAGAGGCTGAATAACTTGGTTACGTGGAAAGCCAATAAACTAACTTGCACCATCTACGTAGGGCCACTGGCGCCCATTTGAATATCGAGAGTGCCACACCTTGGGTTCTCTTTCTTACAGATCTTAGAATCCGGGACAAGTAAGTAGACATGGTGAGCCTCGACGTTCCAAGGGAATTCAGCAGAAAAGGGGGAGAAAAGAATGACATGGGGAAGCCCAGCATCGGTGCAAGACTCCAAAAACTATTTTTCAAAATCAGCTTATATACCCCAAGTTGTACATAATGGAATATGCAGAGTTATGCTGGGGCAGCAGTCCTGACCCTCACTGAGACAAGGTTTTCTTTTTGCATACCCTCCCGTATACAAAAGGTCTCAGGTGGTTTACATTATCTTCTGGCCAAGAGGCTTGTTAACATTTTTATGGCTCTCTTCCTGGATAATTGTCTATCAACCAGAAAACTCCTTTTCCCTAGAAGTGTTTTTCCTTTACTCTGCATCACCCTCAAAGTACTAAATAAAGTTACATCCCTGTAGAACAAAGGTGGGTTATAACAAAGAAAGCACTCAACTCAAAGATCTAATGTTGCTAATACCAGGTCCACTACTTGTTTTTCTATATACCAACTATATATAAAAATAAAGGATATGAAAACTTGGCAGCAAGTATTGGCTCAACAAATGAAAACTTTAATCAGTCCTATTCTAGTGATTTTGACTCCTCAGAAGCCCCTACATTCCCAGGATGTTTTAAGCTTCCTGTGCCTCCTGCAGTCAGTCGGGAGGCCTCAAACAATCACATGCGCAGCTGTACAAGTCCTGCAGGCAGGCTAGAAAGCCATCAGAGCGGTTTTTGGATTGAAACACTCTTTCAAATGCAGAAGACTAAAGCCTTGAGATGACTTTTTCCAGAGTGTGTCAGGAGAGTGGAAAAGTACAATACAATAAGGCAGGCATATTCTTATTTTGGGGGGTACATGCTCAGGAAATACCAGGGGGAAAACCTGAGATCTGACTCGACCTTGTACATCAGATCTCTGCTGCATGACCTTGTCATGGGTGGGATTCCTCACACTGGCTCCTGGCACAGATGGCTAATAAACATATGGAAAGATGTTCAACATTGCTCATTACTAGAGAAATGCAAATCAAAACTACAGTGAGGTACCACCTCACATCAGTCAGAGTGGCCATCATCAAAAAATCCACAAACAATAAATGCCGCAGAACTTGTGGAAAAAAGGGAGCACTCTTGTAATGTTGGTGGGAATGTAAATTGATATAGCCACTATGGAGGTTCCTTGAAACACTGAAAATAGAACTATCATAGGACCCAACAATCCCACAACTGGGCATATATCCTACAAAAACCATAATTGAAAGAGATGCATGTACCCCAATGTTTGTTGCAGCACTATTTACAATGCCTTGGACATGGAAGCTACCTAGATGTCCATCAACAGATAAATGGATAAAGAAGTTGTGGTACATATACACAGTGGAATATTACTCAGCCATAAAAAGAACATATTTGAGTCAGTCCTAGTGAGGTGGATGAATCTAGAGCCTGTTATACAGAACGAAGTAAGTCAGAAAGAGAAAAACAATATCGGATATTAATGCATTTATATGGAGCCTAGAAAGATGGTATTGATGAACATATCTGCAGGGAAGCAATGGAGATGCAGACATAGAGAACAGTAGTATGGACACAGTGGAGGAAGGAGAGGGTAGGACGAATTGAGAGTAACAGTAACATGGAAACATACATTGCCATATGTAAAATAAATAGCCAGTGGAAATTTGTTGTATGATGCAGGAAGCTCAAATCTGGTGCTCTGTGACAACCTAGAGGGTGAGATGGAGTGGAAAATGGTGTGGAGGTTCAAGAGGGAGGGGACATATGTATACCTATGTCATATATCATGTTGATATATGAGAGAAAACAACACAATATTGTAAAGCAATTATCCTCCAATCAAAAATAAATAAATTTAGAAGAACAAGATGACGGAGGAGTAGGTGGACATGGAGTACATCTCTCTCCATGGATACATCAGGAATATACCTTCAGACAAAGAAGATCCTGCAAAACACCAACTGAGAGTGTGCAGCAGTACCTGACTACTGGAAAATAATATATAGAACCAAGCAATACTCAGTAGTGTGAAGGAAGGGTGGAGAGAAAGAGGAGAATGAGAAGGATTAGACCTGCACCTGGAGGGTGGGGGAAACTGAAGCAGGGGTGAGATCTCCACATCAGGGCAATTGTTTAGGACAAATGAGAAGCATTTGAGGCTGTTGGAGAGGGAAGCAGCTGATCTGTGACAGTATGAATAGAATGAGAATCACACAGATCATCCTTGGGAGTCCTCCAGAAAGTGCTACAGCTGGGAACAATGCCAGGGTGAGCTCTTCTGTTAATTATGGGAGATGGCCCAAGAGAATGTGAGGGAGGAGACTGTGGTGAGAAATGCCTATGGAGGAAAACCAGGCAGCCAAGGAGACAAGACAATGTTGCTGAGTCACACACAGAGGGTGGAGCCATCACTGTAGCCTCTGCCCACATGCCATCACTGGCAGCTGAAAAACAGAGAAAGACCCCAGAAAGGCTGGTCTCTATTGTTTGGAGCAGTAGAGAAGGACCCTCCCAGAGTGGCCATTTAAGCACCTGACATGCCGAGCAATAGAGAAGGTCCCCAGTCAGGAGAGCTCTTTGAGTGCCTGAATGGGCCAAGCAACAGAGAGGCACCAGCCAAAGAGCCCTTCTAATTTCCAGTTTCCAGAGGTTAGAAAATACTAGAATAGGGTCATAGCTCCTGTGGCTGAGGCAGTCAGTATCCTTTTACACTTGGCTTCACTAGGGTCCCCGTGATCCAAGCAGCTGCATCACCTCCATGCTCAATTCTCATTGAGGCAGAGCTGCCAGAGGCTAGAAAAATTCCTAATATCACCATATCTCCTGTGAGAGTAGCTGCTGTTACCCCAGTGTACCTGGCATTTCCAGGGTCCCCATGATCCAAGCAAGCAACCATGCCACCTCCACACTTGATCCCCACTGGGACAGAGCTACCAGAGGCTAGAGAAAGCCCCAAGAGCACACTGTTTCATGCTTTCCTAGCCAACAGCGCCCCTAAGTACCTGGTGCTGCTAGGGTCTCTGCGATCCAAGCAGTTGTACCACCCTCATACCTAGTCCTCACTGGGGCAGACCCAAGTCCTCCAGAGCAGCCTCATGACCAAACCTGTGTGGACGACTTACATGCAGAAGTGGAGATAAAAAATACAACTGAAACTCAGGGGCCATGTGGCTAAAGAAGAGGACCCAAAACCTTCCCACCAGCTGTACAAACTATAGATTAAATTCATATGACCAATTTGGCAGACTCTGTGTTTATGGAATATATAAAAGGTCAATGAGAGTTCTCATAAAAGGAAGTGCACTAGCTCTGGCAGCTGTAGACATTGGAGGAAAGAAAATGCAGGAGTAGGACCAGATTAGAGTCTGAGCTGCACCCACAGCAGGTCCAGAGATCAGCTCAGTATTGGAGGGCAGCCTACAGAGGTGAAATAGACTGTGACCCACAGCAAGGGAAAGGAAACTGACAGCTGAGAACTAAGAAAAATCTTTATAATTATTCTCTTTTGAGTTGTTCTGTAGTTGCTTATTGATTTTTTACTTCTCTTTTTTCCCCCTCTGTTGCTGTAGTTGTTGATTTATTAGAACTATTAAATCTATATAGGTTTTGAGAATTTTTTATATCACAATTTTAATTTTTTAATTTCCTTGTGCTTCCCTGGTAGCTCAGCTGGTAAAGAATCCACCTGCAATGCAGAAGACCCTGGTTCAATTCCTGGGTTGGGAAGATCTGCTGAAGAAAGGATAGGTTACCCATTCCAGTATTTTTGGGTTTTCCTGGTGGCTCAGCTGGTAAAGAATCTGCCTGCAATGTGGGAGACCTGGGTTTGATCCTTGGGTTGGGAAGATCCCCTGGAGAAGGGAATGGCTACCCACTCCAGCATTCTGGCCTGGAGAATCCCATGGACTGTATAGACCAAGGGGTCGCAAAGAGTCAGATACGACTTTCACTTTCACTTTAATTTCCTTTATATACTCTGCCTCTACATTGGTCTTGTGTGGTTCTGTGGGGGGGTTGTTTATTTTTTATTTTTAAAATTCATTATTTTCTTAATATTTATTCTTTTTTTGTTTGCTTTTCTTATAGTTATTTTTAATATACATAAATCTTTTTATCTATTCCTATTTAACTTTGCTTTTCTGTTCTTTTCTTCCTTTTCTTTTTCTCACCATGTTTATTAGTTGGATTCATTTTTCTTGCTTTATTCCCCAATTGGCACTGTGCTTTGGCTTTATTTTCCAGTTTGCACTTTAGTTAGTTTATTTTGTTGTTGTTTTTGAACTGATTGATATCATTTTTGGTGGTCTATCTCTTGTACTTTCTTTTTTGGAGTCTTTTGGTTTTGTTTATGTATGTATATATTTGTGTATATTTCATTATCTTTGTTATTATTTGCCTGATTTTGTTTTGTCTGGGGCTTGTCTTTTGTTTCTTGCTTTGTTTTTTGGTGTTGTGTGTTTGTTTTAATCCCCTTTAATGCATAACAAACCACCTGTGGAATCTCAATTCCCCAGACATAGATCAGCCTCTGAGACTTTGGAGTGGGAGTGCTGACTTCAAGACCCAAGGCTTCCAGAAAACACCTAACCCAGAGAGTATTAACTACTGAGAACTCTCGCAGAGGCCTCCACCTGTATACAAGACTTGGCATCTCCCAACTGTTGGCAGTCCTCAGTGTAGGACACCTCACCCAAGCAACAAACAAAACAGAAGCACAAATCAAAGCAACAGAAGCAGGATCACCACCTCACACAGCTCTGCCCACCACAGGGAGGAAAAGAGGGCCACCTCTTCCCACCAGAATGCAAGCGCAAGTCACATCCAACACAACGCCTACACAAACCACTGGACCAACCTCACCCACCAAAGGCAGAAACCAAAGGGAAGAAGACATCTGACCTTGAAGGCTGGGAAAAGGATACCTCAAACACAATAAGTTAAAAAGAAAAAACGGAAAAGGCAGAGAAATATCATTCAAGTGAAGGAACAAGCCAAAAGCACATAAAACCAAATAAACAAAAAGGAAACAGGCAAACTACCTGAAAAAGATTCAGAGTAATGATAGCAAAGATGATCCAAAACCTTGGAAATAGAATGGATAAAATGCAAGAATCAATTAACACATTTAACAAGGACCTAGAAGAAATAAAGAATAAACAGAGACAACACAATTACTGAAATCAAAATTACTTTAGAAGGAATCAATAGCAGACTATCTGAGACAAAAGAACTGATAAGTGAGCTGGAAGACAGAAAGGTGCAATTTAACTGTCAAAGAGCAGAATAAAGGAAAAGGAATGAAAAGAACTGAGGATAGTCTCAGAGACCTCTGGAACAAAATTAAATGCACCAATATTTGAATTATAGAGGTCCCAGAAGAAGAAGAGAAAAAGAAACAGTGTGAAAAATGTTTTGAAGAGATTACAGTTAAAGAGTTCCCCAACATAGGAAATTCTGGTATAGGATAAAGCCAAAGAGGATCATGCCGAGATATATACTAATCAACTAACAAAGATTAAATACAAAGACTATTAAAAGCAGCAAAGGAAAAGTAGCAAGTAACACAAAGGAAATCCCGTTGATTAATAGCTGATCTTTCAGCAGAAATTCCGCAATCCAAAAGGGAATGGCAGGATATATTTACAGTACTGAAAGGGGAAAATTTACAACCAGAGTACTCTACCCAGCAAAATTGATGGAGAAATAATAAGCTTTACAGAGAAGCAAAATTTAAGAGCATTTAGTACCACCAAAGCAGCTTTACAACACATGTTAAAGGTACTTAAATAGATAAAGAACACAAGAGAAGGAAAAGACCTCCAAAAACAAATTACAAACTATAAGGAAATTGCAGTAGGAACATATATATAACAATTACTTTTAAAGGAAATGGATTAAATTCTCTACCCAAAAGTCACAGAATAGCTGAATGGATATAAAACAAGATCCATATATATTTAGTCTACAAGAGATCCACTTTGGACCTAGAGATGAATACACACTGAAAGTGGTGGGATGGAAAAAGAAATTCCACACAAATGGAAATGAAAAGAAAGCCAGAGTAGCAATTTTCATATCAAACAAAATAGACTTTACAATAAAGAATATTACAAGAGATAAGGAAGGATACTACATAATGATCAAGGGATCAGTCCCAGAGGAAGACATAACAATTGCAAATATTTATGTACTCAACATAGAAGCACCTCACTACATTAGACAGACACTAATAGACATAAATGAGAAATTGACAGTAACACAATAATATTAGGGTAACTTAAAACCCACTTATACCAATGGATAGTGTATCATCAAAACAGAAAATTGATAAGGAAACATAACCCTTTCAATGATATATTAGACCAGATGGAACTAATTGATATCTTTAGAACATCCCATCCAAATGCAGAAGAGTACACTTTCTTCTCAAGTGCACATGGAATATTTTCCAGGATAGATCACACCTTGGGTCACAAATCTAACCTCAGTAATTTCAAGAAAACTGAAATTGTGATCAAGCATCTTTTCTGACCATAATGCTACCAGACTAGATGTCAGTTACAGGGGGAAAAGCATGTTAAAACACACACACACACACACACACACACACACACACACATTTCTAAATAATGAACAGGTTACTGAAGAAATCAAAAGGAAAAAAAAATTTCCCAGAAACAAATGACAATGAAAACACAGCAACTCTAAATCTATGGGATGCAACAAAAGCATTTCTAAGGGAAGTTATAGCAATACAATCCTATGTTAAGACACAAGAAAAATATCAAATAGGCAACCTAAATTTACACCTAAAACAACTGAAAAAAGAAGAACAATAAAACCCTAAAGTTAGTAGGCAAGAAATCATAAAAATCAGAGCAGAAATAAATGAAAAAGAAATGAAGGAAACAGTAGTAAAAACTTAAAGCTAAAAGCTGGTTCTCTGAGAAGACAGACAAAGTCGACAAATCATTAGCTAGATTCACCAAGAAAAAAATAGAGAAAAATCAAATCAATAAAATTAGAAATTAAAAAAGTAGAGGACACGAGAGAAAAGCAATACATGCCAATAAATTGGGTAACCTAAAAGAAATGGACTGATTCATTTAAAAGTTCGACCTTCCAAGACTGAACCAGGGTGAAATAGAAATTATGAACAAGCTCGATACAAGCACTGAAATCACTGACATAGAAACTGTGATCAAAACGCTTCCAACAACAAAACCCCAAACTCTTTCAAAAAATTGTAGAGCAAGGAACACTTCCAAACTCATTCTACAAGGTCACCATCACGCTGATACCAAAACCAGACAAAGACAGCACAGAGGAAAAGAAAATACAGGCCAATATCACTGATGAACATAGGTGTGAAATCATCAACAAACTCCTAGCAAACAGAATTCAACAGTACATTAAAAAGATCACACAGTGTTATCAGTTCAGTTCAGTTCAGCTCAGTCACTCAGTGGTGTCCAGCTCTTTGTGACCCCATGGACGGCAGCATGCCAGGCCTCGCTGTCCATCACCAGCTCCCAGAGTTTATTCAAATTCATGTCCATTGACTCGGTGATGCCATCCAGCCATCTCATCCTCTGTCAACCCCTTCTCCTCCCACTTTCAATCTTTTCCAGCATCAGGGTCTTTTCCAATGAGTCAGCTCTTTGCATCAGGTGGCCAAGGTACTGGAGTTTCAGCTTCAACATCAGTCCTTCCAATGAACGCTTAGGACTGATCTCCTTTAAGATGGACTGGTTGGATCTCCTTGCAGTCCAAGGGACTTTCAAGAGTCTTCTCCAACATCACAGTTCAAAAGCATTAATTCTTTGGCTCTCAGCTTTCTTTATAGTCCAACTCTCACATCCATACATGACTACTGGCAAAACCACCAGCCTTGAGTAGATGGACCTTTGTTGGCAAAGTAATGTCTTTTTAATATGCTGCCTAGGTCGGTCATAACATTTCTTCCAAGGGTTTATCACAGCGATGCAAGGATTCTTCAATATACTAAAATCAGTTAATGTGCTATACCATATTAAGAATTCAAAGCTAAAAGCATATGATAATTTCAATAGATAGTGGGAAAGCCTTTGACAAAATTCAGCACTCATTAATAATAATAGCTCTTCAAAAATCAGTCATAGAGGGAACCTACCTCAATACAAGCAAGGCCACATATAAAAAAGTCACAGTGAAAGTTATTCTCAATGGTCAAAAACTGAAAAGCATTTCCCCTAAGATCAGGAACAAGACAAGGGAGCCAAGTCTCATAACTATTGCCCTACATAGTTCTGGAAGTCCTAGCTATGACAATCAGAGAAAAATAAATAAATAAAATGAATCCAGATTGGAAAAAAGTAAAACTCTCACTGTTTGCATATGACGTGACATTATATAGAAAACTCTAAAGATACTATCAGAAAATTACTAGAGATGATCAGTGAACTTAGCAAAGTCACAGGATAAAAAATCAACACAGAGAAATCACTTGCATTCTTATACACTAACTGGAAAATCAGAAAGACAAATTAAGGCATCAACCTATTTACCATAGCAACAAAAAGAAAAAGATACCTACGACTAAACCTACCTAAGAATTCTCTGTATTGCTACGAACAAGCTAGTGGAGGTTATGGAATTCCATCTGAGCTATTTCAAATCCTAAAAGATGCTGCTATTAAAGCACTGCTGTCAATATGCCAGCAAATTTAGAAAACTAAGTAGTGACCACAGGACTAGAAAACATCAGTTTTCACTCCAATCTCAAAGAAAGGCAATGCCAAAGAATGTTCGAATATTCACACAATTACAATCATTTCACATGCTGGCAAGGTAACGGTCAAAATCTTTCAAACTAGGCTTCAGCAGTACATGAAATGAGAACTACCAGATGTACAATCTGGATTTAGAAAAGGCAGAGGAACCAGACATCAAATTGTCATCATTTGCTGAAACAAAGAAAAAGCAAAGGAACTCCAAAACAACATCTAGTTTTGCTTCATTGACTATGCTAAAGCTGTTGACTTCATGGATGACAACAAACTGTGGAATATTCTTGAAGAGATGAGAAAACCAGACCACCTTACCTGCCTCCTGAGAATCCTGCGTACAGGTCAAGAAGCAATAGTTAGAACCGGACATGGAATAATGGATTGCCTCAAAATTGGGAAAGGAGTATGTCAAGGCTTCATATTCACTCTGGCTTATTGAAGTTTTATTCAGAGTACATCATACGAAATGCTGGGCTGGATGACTCACAAGATGGAATCAAGATTGCCAGGAAAAATATCAACAATCTCAGATATGCAGATGATATCATTTTAGTGGCAGAAAGTGAAGAGGAAGTAAAGAGTCTCTTGATGAAGGTAAAACGGGAATGTAAAATGTGACTTAAAACTCATTGTTCAAAAAACGAAGATCATGGCAACTGGTCACCAAACTTCATAGCAAATAGATGGGATAAAAGTGAAAACCGTGTCAGACTTCATTTTCTCGACTTCCAAAATCAATGTGGACGGTGACTATAGTCATGAAATTAAGACACATGCTCCTTGGAAGAAAAGCTACGATAAAACTAGACAGTGTATTACAGAGTAGAAACATTAGTATACTGACAAAGGTCTATAGTCAGTTCAGTTCAGTCGCTCAGTCATGTCCGACTCTTAGGCAGCATGCCAGGTCTCCCTGTCCATCACTAACTCCCAGAGCTTACCCAAACTCATATCCACTGAGTTGGTGATACCACTCAACCATCTCATCTTCTGAGGTCCCCTTCTCCTCCTGCCTTCAATCTTTCCCAGCATAAGGGTCTTTTCAAATGAGTAAGTTATTCACATCAGGTGGCCAAAGTATTGGAATTTCAGCTTCAACATCAATCCTTCCAAGGAACACTCAGGACTGATCTCCTTTAAGATGGACTGGTTGGATCTCCTTGCAGTCCAAGGGACTCTCAAGAGTCTTCTCCAACAACACAGTTCAAAAGCATCAATTCTTCAGTGCTCAACTTTCTTTATAATCCAACTCTCATATCCATACATGACTACTAGAAAAACCATAGCCTTGACTAGATGGACCTTTGTTGACAAAGTAATGTCTCTGCTTTTGAATATGCTGTCTAGGTTAGTCATAACTTTCCTTCCAAGGAGCAAGTGTCTTTTAAGTTGATGGCAGCAATCACCATTTGCAGTGATTTCGAAGCCCCCCAAAATAAAGTCTGGCACTATTTCCACTCTTTCCCCATCTATTTGCCATGAAGTGATGGGACTAGATGCCATGATCTTTCTTTTCTGAATGTTGAGCTTTAAGCCAACTTTTTCACTGTCCTCTCAATTTCATCAAGCGGCTCTTTAGTTCTTCACTTTTAGCCATAAGGGTGGTGTCATCTGCATACCTGAGGTGATTGATATTTCTCCTGGCAATCTTGATTCCAGCTGTGTTTTATCTAGCTCAGTATTTCTCACGATGTACTCTCCATATAAGTTAAATAAGCAGGGTGACAATATATAGCCTTGAGGTACTCCTTTTCCTTTTTTGGAACCAGTCTGTTGTTTCATGTCCAGTTCTAACTGTTATTTCCTTACCTGCATACAGATTTCTCAGGCGTCAGAGCTATGTAAAGCCAAAGATATGTAAAATCAAAGATATGTTTTTTCCAGTAGTCAAGTAGGGATGTGAGAGTTGGAGTATAAAGAAGGTTGAGGGCTGAAGAAGTGATACTTTTCAAATGTGGTGCTGGAGAAGACTCTTGAAAATCTCTAGGAAATCAAACCAGTCAATTCTAAAGGAAATCAACACTGAATATTCACTGGAAGGACTGGTGCTCTAGCTGAAGCTCCAATACTTTGGCTACCTGATGTGAAAAGCCAACTCACTGGGAAAGACCCTGATTTTGGGAAAGACTAAGGACAAGAAAAGGGAGCGACAGAGGTTGAGGTGGCTGGATAGCATCATTGAGTCAATGGACATGAGTTTGAGCCAACTCAGGGAGATAGTGAAGGACAGAGAAACCTGATGTATTTGAGTTCACGGGGTTGCAAAGAGTTGAACACACGTTAGTGACTAAACAACAACAAGGAGACAAAATAGCTGTATCAGGAAAACTCTAAGACACTGGTAAAAGAAATCAACGATGACATAAAGAAATGGAGAGGTATTCCACGTTCCTGGGTTGGAAGACTCAATATTGCCAAAATGGTTATACTACAAAATGGAATTTATAGATTCAATGCTATCCTTATCTAATTACCAGTGGCACTGTTCACACAGAAATATGACCAAAATGTCACAATTCATATGGAAGCACAAAAGACCTGAATAACCGAAGCAATCTTGAGAAAAACCTACCCACCAAGGGGTAATTTATTTTTACAAAGGAATAACATACTATGGAGCAATGATATCCTCTTCAATAAATGCTACTTGGAAATTGGACAACTACATGTAAAAAAATGAAATTGGAATACTTCCTAACACAATACACAAAATTAAACATAAAATAGGTTAAAGACTTAAACTAGTTCTGGTAAGACCAGAAACTATAAAACTCTTGGAGGAAAATATAGGCAAAACACTCTATGAAGTGTTAGTTAGTTAGCTAGTTAGTTCTTCTTCACTTTTAGCCATAAGGGTGGTGTCTTCCATAAAGCACAGCAAGATCCTCCATGATCCACCTCCAATGGAAATAAAAACAAAGACAAACAAGTGGGACCTAATTAAACTGACAGCTTTTGCACAGCAAAGGAAAGTATAAACATGGTGAAAAGACAGCCCTCAGAAGGGGAAAAAATAATAGCAAATGAAACAACTGACAAAGGATTAATTTCCAACACATACCGGCAGTTCATACAACTCATTACCTATAAAACAAACAGCCCAGTCAAAAAATAGGCAAAAGACCTAAACAGACATTTATCCAAAGTCATACAGATGGCTAATAAACACATAAAAAGATGCTCAACATTGCTCATTACTAGAGAAATGAAAATCAAAACCACATGAGGTATCATCTTACACCAGTCAGAATGGCTATCACCAGGAAATCTACAAATAAATACTTCACAGGATGTGGTGAAAAGGGAACCCTCTTCCACTGGTGGATGGAATGTAAATTGATACAGCAGTATTTACAGTAGATAGGGCTGAGCTTCTCTTGTAGCTCAGTTGGTAAAAAGAATCTGCCTGCAATGCAGGAGACCTGGGTTCAATTCCTGGATTGAGAAGATCCCCTGGAGAAGGAAATGACAGTATTCTTGCCTAGAGAATCCCATGGACAGAAGAGTTGGCAGACTACAGTCCTTGGGGTCACAAAGAGCCAGACATGACTTAGTGACTAAATCACCACCAGGACACAGAAGCATCCTAGATGTCCATCATCAGATGAATGGGTAAAGAAGTTGTGGTACATATATGCAATGGAACATTACTCAGCCATAATAGGAGCCCATAGTAGCCAAAAAGGAGTGCATTTGAGTCAATTCTAATGAGGTGGATGAACCTAGAGCCTATTTTGCAGAGCGAAGGAAGTCAGAAAAAGAAAAACAAATATCGTATATTATTGCATACGCACGGAATCTATAATGATCATATTGATGAATCTATGTGCAGGGCAGTGTGTACTTCCTACATGGAACTACTGATGAAGAACCTACCTACCAATGCAGGAGACGTAAAAGACGTGGGTTTGATCCCTGGGTCGGGAAGATCAGGAGATGCCAGTCCAAGCCCTGGGTTGGGAAGATCCTCTGCAGGAGGGCATGGTAACCCCCTCCAGTATTCTTGCCTGGATAATCCCACAGATAGAGGAGCTTGGTAGGCTACACTCATAGGGCTAGAAAGAGCCAGACACAACTGAAGTGACTTAGCACACAATAGATACACAGACATCAAGAATAGATATGGACAGGGGAGAGGAGGAAGGAGAGGGTGGGATATGTGGAGAGAGGAACAAGGAATCATAAACATTACCATATGCAAAATTGATAGTCAATGGGAATTTCCTCTGTAACAACTTAGAGGAGTGAGACTGGGAGGGAGATAGGAGGGAGGTTTAAAGGGAGGGCACATACGTATACTTATGGCTGATTCATGTTGATGTTTGGCAGAAACCAATACAATATTGCAGAGCAATTATCTTTCCATTAAAAATAATTTTAACTATATGAAAATAAATGTACAACTAGAAAAATACTTGCAATCAAATATGACAGACAAATAATTAAATTTCCTTTTGAATAAAGATCTCATTCAGCTTATATTAAAATGTAAAAATATAATTCACAGAAGGAAAAAATTAATTTTTAAAATGTTTGAGACAACTTCAAATCTCCATATGTTCTTAATTATAGTCAAGGAGAAATATCCTGATGTTTCCACAAAAGCACTCAAATGCCTGTTTCCATTATCAAGATGCTATCTTTTTGAAGCAGGTTTGTTTGCAGTAATAAAAACAAGATATTGGAGGAGACTTGGACATAAACTACACTTTTCAGGTGTCACTGTCTCCCATCACACTTAGATGGGATTGTCTAGTTGTAGGAAAACAAGCTCAGGGTTCCAAATAATTCTGCGTTATGTTGTGTTGCATAATCATTTCACTATATATCACAATGTAATAATAGAAATGAAGTGAACAATAAATGCAATGTGCTTGAATCTTCCCCAAACCAATATTCCAGCCTTCTTCTGTGGAAAAATTGTCTTCCATGAAACTGGTCCCTGGTTCCAAAAAGTTTGGAAACTGTTGCTATAGAGGATGTGTTTCAACTGAATACTCTGTCAAACACTCTTTACTACTGCCTCATTATTAAAAACCATAGTTTCTAAAAATTCACTTGCCCTGATTCTAATTCAGATCCCCAAGAATTGAGTTTCTGCTGTTATTTTACAGAAGAAAAAAGGGAAACAGAGAGAAAAAGAAAATATACAGCCCCCCCATTTTTTTAGTACAACTGATTTACAATGTTATGTTATTTTCAGGTGTACCCTAAAGTGAAAGTGAAAGTATATATGTGCATACATATATCCACCCCTTTTTAGATTCTTCTCCATATATGTTATTATGAATATTGAGTAGACTT
>SJYF01000723.1:1717281-1732529 GCA_006410515.1 Procapra przewalskii | reverse complement strand
GGGAAGGGGATTTGGGATTGGGAACACGTGTACACCCGTGGCAGATTCATGTTGATGTGTGGCAAAACCAATACAATATTGTAAAGTTAAAAAAAGAAAAGAAAAGAAAAAAGCTATGGAACAGGATAGGAAGTCCAGAGATAAACTCACACAACTATGGTCAACTAATCTATGACCAAAGATGCAAGAATATACAACAGGGAAAAGACAGTTCCATCAATTACTGGTCTGGGAAAACCGGAAAGCTACAAGTAAGTGAATGAAATTGGAACACCCCGTAACACTATCAATCAATATAAACTCAAAATTGATTAAAGATCTAAATGTAAGCCTGGATATTATAAAACTCTTAATGTAAAACATAGCCGGAACATTCTCTGACATAAATGGCAGCAGTATCTTTACTGTGCTCTCTTTTTGGTATGCACCCTTCCTCCTGAAGTATGCGCCCTTGTGTGATCAGTTACAGACACAGAGGCAGCTGAATGTTGCACCATGGCCCACAGCTGCTCTAGCAGGTCTCTTCCATCCTTGGGTGCATGATTCCTCCCTGATTCAAACAAAAGATTCTTTTGAAGAGTTCAGTGCAGGCACAATCATAGATGAATCTTTTTCCCAAGGTCTTTGAAAACATGCTGAGAGAATCCTTATGTAAACTGAAATATACCTGTGAAGGTTAATTGAAACTTCAAACCCAGTTACTATGATGAAAAGGTAGGCTTTACTGACAAATTTTTCATGCACACATTTCCTCAAGATGTTCCTGAAGCCCATACATATATGTCCTCTCTTTCCTCTTGATCCCCTAAGATGCAGGACCTGGTTTCACTCTGGTGGATTCCCTAGCCACCTACACAGTCCCACTCCAACGTACAGTTTCTAGCAGATGAATACAGAGTGTGTGTATTTTCTTACCATTATTGTGACTGATACATAACTCAACAGCCACATTCCTCCCACCTCCTCCCAACCATCCTGGAGGTGGCCACTCTGATGGAAAGGCCTGAGACTCCTTTACCTCCATGTCCAGTGCCTGGAACATGGCATGACCCAGGCCAACAGCAAGTAGCTGGGAGCAGAGAGAGGCACACACATGCAGGCATTTCTGCTGCAAGAGACAAGCATATCTCCAAAGCTTATACAATTGGCCTGGAGATGTAAGGACACAAAGCTCAGATGTAAGATGTAAGAGATATAAGGACAATAAAGCCCAGGGGGAAGGGCAAGCAAGAAAGCTCTAGCTGTGTGGAGGAGCCCTTTCTCTCTGCTCATCCATCCCTGATATCTGGAAGACTTGCAGCACTACAGGAGGGACAAAGCTACATTCCTGAAGGTTCAGTGCTTCCTGTTTCTGCTCAGGCTCAATCTCAGTATTCACAGCATGTGGAATTATAATAAAATAATAACAGATAACGATCCTCATCACCCAGGACCCTGAATTCACCCCTTTAAGTTCCCCTGCCAGTTCTTTCTGGAACAGCTCTTGGCTTCCATCACTGTCAAAGATTAGCTGAGTTAAATAATTCTTCTCACATGTTTTGGTACTGGATTGTGAATTTAAGATATACCATTTATAAATGATATTTTTCTTTTAAATATACTTGGCTATGATTTCTCTATTGAACAAGCAGGCCTGCTTAACTAGGTGCCAACAGACTCTGCCACACAAAACTGGGGTGGCCAAACTATACTCCTGCATCTGTGATTTAGGCCTTAAAGGCAGAAGAGAGAATTCAGCTGCTAGGCATTTGCATACCTTCTCTTCATGGGCTTTCCCTCATGTAAGTGAGACATTTCTAGATCTAAAGTGCAAACACAGATCATTCATTATATTAGCAGAGAGAAATTTGATTCATTATTCTTCCTTTTAATTTCTACCTTCCTCAGATTATTTATTTATTTATTTGGCCATGACACATGGCTTTCAGGATCTTTCAGGACCAGGGATTAAACCCAGGGCCACTGGTCCACTTTTCTAAGAGCGGTTTTTCAATTTTCATTCTTTTTTTTATATTGCTTTGTGTGTATGATAAGTTGCTTCATTCATGTCCAATTCTTTGTGACCATAAGGACTACAGCCCACCGGGCTCCTTTGTGTATGGGATCCTTCAGGCAAGAATACTAGAATAGTTGCCATGCTCTCCTCCGGGGTATCTTCTTGACCCACATATTGAACCTGCCTCTCTTTTGTCTCCTGCATTGGCAGATGGGTTCTTTATCACTAGCACCACCTGTGAAGGAAATGGTAACCCACTCCAGTATTCTTGCCTAGAGAATCCCATGGACAGAGGAGCCTGGGAGGCTACAGTCTTTGGGGTGTCAAGAGTCGGACACGACTTAGTGAAGAAACAGCCACCACCACCACCACCACCTGGGAAGCCCTTATGTTGCTCTATATCATTTCTATTTTGGATCCTACTTGAAATATTCATCATTCTTTTCTGTTTAAGGCTTCCATTCAAGTAATTTCTTTTGAGTTTCTATGAATTTTGTAGTAAGAATTTCCTACTACAAGAGTGTATTAGATGCTTCAAAACAATTTCCCACTACATTTAGGATTATAGCTAACAGAAGCAGAAGATATTAAGAAGAGGTGGCAATCATACACAGGAGAACTATACAAAAAAGAGCTTCACTATCCAGATAATCACGATGGTGTGATCACTCACCTGGACATCCTGGAATGTGAAGTCAAGTGGGCTTTAGAAAGCATCACTACAAACAAACCTAGTGGAGGTGATGGAATTCCCTTTGAGCTATTTCAAATCCTGAAAGATGATGCTGTGAAAGTGCTGCACTCAATATGCCAGCACATTTGGAAAACTCAGCAATGGCCACAGGACTGGAAAAGGTCAGTTTTCATTCCAATCCCAAAGAAAGGCAATGCCAAAGAATGCTCAAACTACTGCACAGTTGTACTAATCTCACACGGTAGTAAAGTAATGCTCAAAATTCTCCAAGGCAGTCTTAAGCAATACGTGAACCGTGAACTTCTGAAGCCAGAGATCAAATTGCCAATATCCGCTGGATCATGGAAAAAGCAAAAGAGTTCCAGAAAAACATCTACTTACTGACTATGCCAAAACCTTTGACTATGCAGATCACAATAAACTATGGAAAATTCTGAAAGATATGGGAATACCAGACCACCTGACCTGCCTCTTGAGAAACCTATATTTAAGTCAGGAAGCAACAGTTAGAACTGGACATGGAACAACAGACTGGATCCAAATAGGAAAAGGGAGTACATCAAGGCTGTATATTGTCACCCTGCTTATTTAACTAATATGCAGAATATACTGTGAGAAACGCTGGGCTAGATAAAGCACAAGCTGGAATCAAGATTGCCAGGAGAAATATCAATAACCTCAGATATGCAGATGATACCACCCATTTGAGTTCTTTAGTAACCTGTTCATTATTTAGAAATGTATTGTTTAATCTCTATGTGTTTGTGTTTTTTACAGTGTTTTTCTTATAATTGCTATCTAGCCTCATAGCATTGTTGTCAGAAATGTTGCTTGATATGATTTTAGTTTTCTTAAATTTACTGAGGTTTGATTTGTGACCCAAGATGTGGTCTCTCCTGGAGAATGTTCCATGTGCACTTGAGAAGTGTATTCTTCTGCATTTGGATGGAATGTCCTGAAGATATCAATGAGGTCCATCTCATCTAATGTGTCATTTAAGATGTGTTTCCTTATTAATTTTCTTTTTGATTATCTGTCCATTGCTGCAAGAAGGGTGTTAAATCTACTACTGTCATTGTTCACTGTAAATTTCTCCTTTTACGTCTGTTAGTGTTTGTCTTATGTATTGAGGTGCTTCTGTGTTGCAGAGAAGGCAACGGCAACCCACTCCAGTACTCGCCTGGAAAATCCCATGGGAGGAGCTTGGTAGCCTGCAGTCCATGGGGTTGGTAAGAGTAAGACACGACTGAGCTTCACTTTCACTTTTCACTTTCATGCATTGGAGAAGGAAATGGCAACCCATTCCAGTGTTCTTGCCTGGAGAATCCCAGGGACGGGGGAGCCTGGAGGGCTGCCGTCTGTGGGGTCGCACACAACTGAAGCGACCTAGCAGAAGCAGCAGCAGCAGCAGCAGCAGCAGCAGAGTGCATCATGAGAAATGCTGAGCTGGGAGAAGCACAAGTTGGATTCAGGATTGCCAGGAGAAATATCAATAACCTCAGATATGCAGATGACAACACCCTTATGACAGAAAGTGAAGAGGAGCTAAAAAGCCTCCTGATGAAAGTAAAAGAGGAGAGTGAAAAAGGCTTAAAGCTCAACATTCAGAAAACGAAGATCATGGCATTTGGTTCCATCACTTCATGGTAAACAGATGGGGAAACAGTGGAAACTGGCTGACTTTTTATTTTTCTGGGCTCCAAAATCACTGCAGATGGTGATTGCAGCCATGAAATTGAAAGATGCTTGCTCCTTGGAAGGAAAATTATGACCAACCTAGATAGCATATTCAAAAGCAGAGACATTACTTTGCCAACAAAGATCCATCTAGTCAAGGCTATGGTTTCTCCAGTGGTCAAGTATGGCTGTGAGAGTTGGACTATAAAGAAAGGTGAGTGCCGAAGAATTGATGCTTTTGAATTATGGTGTTGGAGAAGACTCTTGAGAGTCTCTTGGACTGCAAGGAGATCCAACCAGTCCATTCTGAAGGAGATAAGTCCTGGGTATTCATTGGATGGACTGATGTTGAAGCTGAAACTCCAATACTTTGGCCACCTGATGCGAAGAGCTGACTCATTGGAAAAAACCCTGATGCTGGGAAAGATTGAGGGCAGGAGGAGAAGGGGATGACAGAGGATGAGATGGTTGGATGTATCACTGACACAACGGACATGGGTTTGGGTAAGCTCTTGGAGTTCGTGATAGAGAGGGAGGCTTGGCATGCTGCAGTTCATGCAGTTGCAGAGTGGGACATGACTGAGCTACTGAATTGAACAGAATATTCCTTTGTATATATATATATGTATATACTAAAACTTCTTGATACATTCATCTGTCAGTGGACATCTAGGTTGCTTCCATGTTCTAACTATTGTAAATAGTGTTGCAATGAACATTGGGGTACATATGACTTTTTCAATTTTGGTTTCCTCAGGGTATATGCCTAGGAGTTGGATTGTTGGGTCATATGGTGGTTTTATTCCTTGCTTTTTAAGGATCCCCCCATATCATCTTCCATAGTGCCTGTATCAATTTATTTTCCCATCAACAGTGCAAGAATATTCCCTTTTCCTCACACCCTCTCCAGCATTTATTATTTGTAGACTTTTTGATGATGGCCACTCTGACTGGTGTGAGATGATATCTCACTGTAGTTTTGATTTGCATTTCTCTAATAATGAGTGATATGAGCATCTTTTCATGTGTGGGTTAGCCTTCTGTATGTCTTCTTTGGAGAAATGGCTGTTTAGGTCTTTTTCCCACTTTTTTATTGGGTCGTCTGTTTTCTCTGGTACTGAGTTGTATATCGGAACTGACTGTATATTTTGGAAGTTAATCCTTTGTCAGTTGTTTCACTTGCTATTATTTTTTCCCATTCCAAGGGTTGTCTTTCCACTTTGTTTATATATAGTTTCCTTTGCTGTGCAAAATCTTTTACATTTCATCAGGTCCCACTGGTTTAATTTTGTTTTTATTTCCATTACTCTAGGAGGTGGTTCATAGAGGATCTTGCTTTGATTTATATCAACAATTGTTCTGTCTATGTTTTCCTCTAAGAGATTTATAGTTTACGATCTTACATTTATGTCTTTAAACCATTTTGAGTTTATCACTGTGTATAGTGTTAGGAAGTGTTCTAATTTCATTTTTTTCATGTACATATCCAGTTTTCCCAGCATCACTTATTGAAGAGGTTGTCTTTACTCCACTGTATATTCTTTCCTCCTTTGTAAAAACAATAAGGTACCCACAGATGCATGGGTTTATTTCTGGGCTTTCTATCTTGTTGAATTGGTCTATAGTTCTGTTTTCATGCCAGTACCATGTTGTCTTGATGACTGTAGCTTTTTATTATAATCTGAAGTCAGGAAAGTTGATTCTTCCAGCTCCATTCTTCTTTCTCAAGACTGCTTTAGCTATTCAGAGTCTTTTGTGTTTCCAAATGAACTGTGAAATTTTCTGTTCTAGTTCTGTAAAAAAAATGACATTGGTATTTGATAGGGATTGTACTGAATCTGTAGAATGTATTTGGTAGCATAGTCATTTTCACAATATTGATTCTTCTTACCCAGGAACATGGAATATCTCTCCATCTGATTATGCTGTCTTTGATTTCTTATATCAGTGTCTTATAATTTTCTGTATAAAGTTCTTTTGTCTCCTTCAGTTCAGTTCAGTTCAGTCGCTCAGTTGTGTCTGACTCTTTGCGACCCCATGAATCGCAGCATGCCAGGCCTCCCTGTCCATCACCATCTCCTGGAGTTCACTCAGATTCATGTCAATCGGTCCGTGATGTCATTCAGCCATCTCATCCTCTGTCATCCCCTTCTCCTCCTGCCCCCAATCCCTCCCAGCATCAGAGTCTTTTCCACTGAGTCAACTCTTCCCATGAGGTGGCCAAAGTATTGGAGTTTCAGCTTTAGCATCATTTCTTCCAAAGAAAACCCAGGGCTGATCTCCTTCAGAACGGACTGGTTGGATCTCCTTGCAGTCCAAGGGACTCTCAAGAGTCTTCTCCAACACCACAGTTCAAAAGCATCAATTCTTCGGTGCTCAGCCTTCTTCACAGTCCAACTCTCACATCCATACATGACCACTGGAAAAACCATAGCCAGATGGACCTTAATCGGCAAAGTACTGTCTCTGTTTTTGAATATACTATCTAGGTTAATCATAAGTTTTCTTCCAAGGAGTAACAGTCTTTTAATTTCATGGCTGCAGTCACCCTCTGCAGTGATTTTGGAGCCAAAAAATCAAGTCTGACACTGTTTCCACTGTTTCCCCATCTATTTCCCATGAAGTGATGGGACCAGATGCCATGATCTTTGTTTTCTGAATGTTGAGCTTCAAGCCAACTTTTTCACTTTTGTCAAGAAGCTTTTTAGTTCCTCTTCACTTTCTGCCATAAGGGTGGTGTCATCTGCATATCTGAAGTGATTGATATTTCTCCCGGCAATCTTGATTCCAGCTTGTGTTTCTTCCAGTCCAGCGTTTCTCATGATGTACTCTGTATGGAAGTTAAATAAGCAGGGTGACAATATACAGCCTTGATGTACTCCTTTTCCTATTTGGAATCAGTCTGTTGTTCCATGTCCAGTTCTAACTGTTGCTTCCTGATCTGCATACAGATTTCTCAAGAGGCTTAGGTAGGTTTATTCCTAGATATTTCATACTTTTTGTTGCAATGGTATATGGTATTGATTCCTTAATTTCCCTTTCTGATTTTCATTGTTAGTATAAAGGAAGGCAAGTGATTTCTGTGTACTGATTTTGTATCATGTGACTTTGCTAAATTCACTGATTAGATCTAGTAATTTTTTATAATATCTTTAGGGCTTTTATGTATATTATCATGTCAACTGTAAACAGTGAAAGCTTTACTTCCTCTATCCCTATCTTGATTCCTTTTATTTCTTTTTTTCTCTGATTGCTGTAGCTAGGACTTCCAAAACTATGTTGAATAATAGAGGTAACAGTAGACACCCTTGTCTTGTTCCTGATCTTAGAGGGAATGTTTTTCAGTTTGTCACCACTGAGAATAATGTTTGCTGCATGCTTATCATATATGGTCTTTACTATGTTGAGATAGTTTCCTTCTATGCCAATTTTTTGAAGAGTTATTATCGAAAATGGGTGGTGAATTTTTTCAAAGTCTTTTTCTGCATCTACTGAGATTATTATACATTTTTATCTTTCAATTTGTTGATATGGTGCTTTGCATTGATTGATTTGTGTATATTGAACTGTTGGAAAATATCTTGATGTTGGGAAAGATTGAAGGTGGTAGGAGAAGGGGGTGACAAAGGATGAGATGGTTGGATGGCATCACCGACTCAATGGACATGAACTTGAGTAAGCTCTGGGAGTTGGTGATGGACAGGGAAGCCTGGTGTGCTGTAGTCCATGGGATCACAAAGAGCTGGACATGACAGAATGATTGAACTGAACTGAAGAATCCTTTCATTCCTGGAATAACCCCAACTTGATCATGGTGTATGAGCTCTTTAATGTGTTGTTGAATTCTGTTAGCTAAAAATTTGTTGAGTGTTTTGCATCTATGTTCATCAGTGATATTGGCCTGTACTTTTCTATTTTTGTGTCGTCTTTGACTGGTTTTGGTATCAGAGTGACAGTGGTCTTGTAGAATGAGTTTGGAAGTGTTTCTTCCTCTGACATTTTTGAAATAGTTTTAGAAGGATAGGCATTAGATCCTCTCTAAATGTTTGACAGAATTCACCTGTGAAGCTTTCTGGTCCTGGGCTTTTGGTTTTTTGGGAGATTTTTGATCAGAGTTTCAATTTCAGTGCTTATAACTGGGTTGCTCATAATTTATATTTCATCCAGGTCCAGTCTTGGAAGATTGAACTGTTATAAGAATCTGTCCTTTTCTTCCAGGTTATCCATTTTATTGCGTTTTTTTTTTCATAGAAGTCTCATAATACTTTGTTTTTCTGCCTTGCCTTTGCAACCTCTTCTTTTTTATTTCTAATTTTGTTGATTTGGTTCTTCTCTTTTTTTCCTGTTGAGTCTGGAAAAGGTATGTCAATTTTATTTTCTTCTTAAAGAACCAGCTTTTAGTTTTATTACTCTTTACTGTTGTTTGTTTCATTTCCTTTTCACTTATTTCTGCTCTGACTTCATATTTCTTTCCTTATGCTGACTTTGGGGTTTTTTTGTTCTTCTTTGCCCAGTTGTTTTAAGTGTAAAGTTATGTTGTCTATTTGATGTTTTTCTTGTTTGTTGAGGTAGGGTTTTATTGCTATAAACTGCCCTCTTAGAATTGCTTTTGCTGCATCCCATAGGTATTGAGTTGTCATGTTTTCATTATCATTTGTCTCTAGGATTTTTTTGATTTCCCATTTGATTTCTTTAGTAACCTGTTCATTATTTAGAAATGTATTGTTTAATCCCTGTGTTTGTGATTTTTTTACCGTGTTTTTCTTGTAATTGATATCTAGCCTCATAGCATTGTTATCAGAAATGTTGCTTGATATGATTTTAATTTTCTTAAATTTACTGAGGTTTGATTTGTGACCCAAGATGTGGTCTCTCCTGGAGAATGTTCCATGTGCACTTGAGAAGTTGTATTCTGCATTTGGATGGAATGTCCTGAAGATATCAATGAGGTCCGTCTCATTTAATGTGTCATTTAAGAGATGTTTCCTTATTAATTTTCTGTTTTGATTATCTGTCCATTGCTGTAAGTGGGGTGATAAATCTACTACTGTTTTTGTTCACTGTCAGCTTCTCCTTTTATGTCTATTAGTGTTTGCCTTATGTATTGAGGTGCTCCTGTGTTGGGGACAAGAAAATGGCAACCCACTCCAGTACTCTTGCCTGGAAAATCCCATGGGTGGAGGAGCCTGGTAGGCTGCAGTCCGTGGGGTCACTAAGAGTCGGACACGACTGAGTGACTTCACTTTCACTTTTCACTTTCATGCATTGGAGAAGGAAATGGCAACCCACTCCAGTGTTCTTGCCTGGAGAATCCCAGGGACGGGGGAGCCTGGTGGGCTGCAGTCTCTGGGGTCGCACAGAGTAGGACACTACTGAAGTGACAGTAGCAGCAGTTCCTGTGCTGGGTGCATATTTACAATGTTATGTCTTCCTCTTGGATTGATCCCTTGATCATCATGTAGTGTCCTTCCTTATCTCTTGTAATCTTCTTTATTTTAAGGTCTATTTTTCTGATATGAGTATTGCTACTCTAGCTTTCTTTTGCTACCAATTGTCATGGAATATATTTTTCCACCCTCTCACTTTCAATATTTTTTTGAAGTGGGTTTCTTGTAGACAGTATACATATGGGTATTGTTTTACTATCCATTCAGCCAGTCTATGTCTTTTGGTTGGAGCATTTCATCGAAACGGCAAAAGAGTTCCAGAAAAACATCTGTTTCTGCTTTATTGACTATGCCAAAGCCTTTGACTGTGTGGATCACAATAAACTCTGGAAAATTCTTCAAGAGATGGGAATACCAGACCACCTGACCTGCCTCTTGAGAAACCTATATGCAGGTCAGGAAGCAACAGTTAGAACTGGATATGGAACAACAGACTGGTTCCAAATAGGAAAAGGAGTACGTCAAGGCTGTATATTGTCACCCTACTTATTTAACTTATATACAGAGTACATCATGAGAAACATTGGGCTGGAACAAGCACAAGCTGCAATCAAGATTGCAGGGAGAAATAGCAATAACCTCAGATATGCAGATGACACCACCCTTATGGCAGAAAGTGAAGAAGAACTAAAAAGCTTCTTGACGAAAGTGAAAAAGTTGGCTTAAAGCTCAATATTCAGAAAACGAAGATCATGGCATCCGGTCCCATCACTTCGTTGGAAATAGATGGGGAAACAGTGGAAACAGTGTCAGACTTTATTCTGAGGGGCTCAAAAATCACTGCAGATAGTGACTGCAGCCATGAAATTAAAAGACGCTTACTCCTTGAAAGGAAAGTTATGACCAACCTAGATAGCATATTCAAAAGCAGAGACATTACTTTGCTGACTAAGGTCCATCTAGTCAAGGCTATGGTTTTTCCAGTGGTCATGTATGGATGTGAAAGTTGGACTGTGAAGAAAGCTGAGAGCTGAAGAATTGATGTTTTGAACTGTGGTGTTGGAGAAGACTCTTGAGAGTCCCTTGGACTGCAAGGAGATCCAACCAGTCCGTTCTGAAGGAGATCAGCCCTGGGTTTTCTTTGGAAGGAATGATGCTAAAGCCGGAACTCCAGTACTTTGGCCACCTCATGCGAAGAGCTGACTCGTTGGAAAAGACTGATGCTGGGAGGGACTGGGGGCAGGAGGAAAAGAGGATGACAGAGGATGAGATGGCTGGATGGCATCAGCGACTCGATGAAAGTGAGTTTGAGTGAATTCTGGGAGTTGGTGATGGACAGGGAGGCCTGGCGTGCTGTGATTCATGGGGTTGCAAAGAGTCAGACACGACTGAGCGACTGAACTGAACTGACTGAAAGTAATTATTGTTACATATGTTCCTATTGCCATTTTCTTAATTGTTTGGGGTTTGTTTTTGTAGATCTTTTTCTTCTCTTGTATTTCTTGACTATATAAGTCCCTTTAACATTTATTGTAAAGCTCGTTTGCTGGTAACAAATTCTCTTAACGTTTCCTGGTCTGAAAAGCTTTTTATTTCTCAATCAATTTTGAATAAGATCCTTGCCAGATCTAGAGTAGTCTTGGTTGTAGATTTTTCCCTTTTAGTGCTTAAATATATCCTGCCATTTTCTTCTTGCTTACAGAGTTTCTTCTGCAAGATTAACTGTTAGACATATGGGGCTTGCCTTGTATGTTATTTCTTGCTTTTCCCTTGCTGCTTTTAATAGTCTCTGTGTTTAATCTTTGTCTGATTAGTATGTGTCTTGGTGAGTTTCTCCTTGAGTTTATTCTTATGGGACTCTTTGTGCCTTTTGGACTTGAATGACTATTTCCCTTGCCATGTTGGAGAACTTATCAACTATAATTTCTTCAAAAATTTTCTCATACCTTTCTTTTTCTCTTTTTCTTCTGGGACCCCTATAATTCAAATATTGGTGAGTTTTAACATTGTCCCAGAGGCCTCTTAGAGTATCCTCAGTCCTTTTCATTCTTTTTACTTTATTCTGCTCTTCAGCAGTTATTTCCATGTTTTTATCTTCCAGCTCACTGATCCATTACAAATATGGAATGCTTCACAAATTTGCATGTCATCCCTGCCCAGGGGCCATGCTTATCTTGTCTGTATCATTCTAAATTTAGTATATGTGCTGCTGAAGCGAGCCCTATTTATATACTGTCAATAAAACTACAGGCTTCCCTGGTGGCTCAGTGGTAAAGAATCTGCCTGCCAAATCAGGAGACAGAGGTTTGATGCCTGGGTTGGCAATGTCCCCTGGATACGGAAATGGCAACCCACTCCAGTATTGATGCTCCTATGGACAGAGGAGCCTGGGAAATCCTGTGGACAGAGGAGCCTGGCAGGCTACAGTTAATGGGGTTGCAAAAGAGTCAGACATGACTTAGTGACTAGACAATAACACCAATATAAATATAGTTGGATTTTATTTTAGTAATTGACAAACTATTTCTAAAATATGAGACTGCAAAGCACCCATAGTAGCCAGTAAAATTTTGAAAGAGAAGACCAAAGGTGCAGAACTACAGATCCAATTTCAAGATTTAGTTTAGAGATGCAGTAAATCCAGACAGTGTGATAAAGACAAATAAGTGGATCAATGGTTAGGATCGAGTCCAGATATGGATTGATGCACATAGGGATAACTGATTTTTGAAAATGTAAGAAGATAACACAGAATGATCCTTTCAACATATAGTGTGTAAAGATTATCTATTCACATGAAAAAAAATTTTTGATCCATATTTTACACTGCATACAATTATTACCTCAAAATGGGTTGTTGATCTAAATATAAAATTTAAACCTGAAAAACTTTTAGAAGAAAGCATAGAAAATCTTAGATTTGCTGATAAATTTTATATAAAACTACAAAAGCATGATCCATGGAAAAAATTTGATAAACTGGATATCATCAAAATTGAAAATATCTGTTCTTCAAAAGACACAGTTAAGAAAATGAATGGCAAGTGTAGACTAGGAAAAAGCACTTGCAATGCACATATTTGATAAAGGCATGTACCTAAAACAAAAGTACTCACTTTTGCTCTCTGAAATCTTTTCTCCTAATATTGGCCAGAATGGCTCTTTAAAATGCATGTCCATTCACATAACACCCCTTCCTAGAGCCTCCAACACTACCCCAGACTCCTGAAGGCCTTGGTCATCCCTAGCAAGTTTCTCCTGCTGTTTCTCAGGCATGAGAGCTTTAAGTTTGCTGGCCTTCCTCAGTTCCTCCAAAGGCAACCATGTCTGTTTCTCTATACCTCTAAGTCCTCCCTCTGATATTACCTCCAAATAGGATACTTCCTTATTTCTGTGCCCCTCCCTTGCTCACCTCTCAAGTGTCAGCTCAAACATCATGCCCCTCAAGATTCCCTTCTTAACCCTCCAGGAGATGTGGGCATGGATTTTCCCAGAATTCTGTGCTTCTCTTTCCTAGTATGTGTTACCACTGTGGCTTTAAAAGTAGTGGTCAGCTTAATGTTCGTCTACTCAACATGAGACAATGCCCATTGTCTCAGTAAGAGGCATTGCCCAACAAATAAAAGTATTTACAAATATTTGTTTGAACAATCACAACAGAACACAGTTGACTTGGCAGAATAAATTCTAGGCATAGAATTTTTGGTTGATAAGTTTAAAACAAAAATGATTCTCACAGATAGATGGAAAGAAAATGAATGTTTTAAATATTTTGGTTTCCATCTGTGCATCAAATAGTCCCATCTGCTCCTAAGAGCAGCTATTAATAGGATTCATTTGCTCGTTTGAAAAAGTGACAAGTTCAAATCTCTTAATTTGGGGAAATATCCAAATATCAGTCACACCATCGTTTCTGTAACAGAATGAACGGTTACAGAAATCAGGACCTGGTGACTTAAACAAAACAGCATCCCACATTTCAGGTGAATTTTCCTGGGACTCAGTACAGTTTACAGATGACTGACCACTGGGGTTGAGATTGACATATCACTAAACTCTTAAAAAAGAAATTGTGGCTATGATACTGCATTTCACTGTTGAACTTAAGTTATTTCTAATCTCTTCACTGCAAATCCTAGTAGTAAGTAGATACTCTTTCAGGGAAGTTTATGTTCTCTATCATCTGGATGCAGTCCTGGCATTCTGTGCTATCTGTGATGGCCCCTGGGTTTGATGCAAGCAGGTTCTGATGACTCCATTTCTAAAGAGGAATTCATTTAACAGTTATCTTTGGCTGTAATGGAAATGAGAGCCCATGTGATTCAAAACTAATGGCTCTCACTTGTGCCAAATTGATACAATAATCAGTGGAGGAAATGTGTGTTTCTTCTAGGTAGAAAATAGCATTAGGCATAGTGACGGGGGGAAAAGCCTATAGTTCAGTGGACTCTATTTTCTCAAAATTATTTGCTAATTAAAAGAAAAGCTTAAATGACTTTTTGATAAGTCATTTAACTGTCTTTTGGTTCTACATATGCATCCCTAGAAAGTTCTCAAATTGTTGAAGGCAGTACTTAATCAGGTAAGGATATTTGTCTCACCACAAATAATTAAGAATAAAAAATATGTTAGTAAAACTTAAAAACATAAAAAAGAAAAAACAAAAACCTTACAAACATCCTCAAAATTCCAGTGGTTGTTCTGTGTAGAAGACAGGGCAAAGGGAGAAAGAGATTAAGATGTCACCTCTTTGGTAAGGTAAAACTGGATCCCAAAAAGAAATCATCCATTTAACAGGAGATATGGAGAGCTAGAAAA
Organism: Procapra przewalskii; assembly: GCA_006410515.1. Taxonomy (NCBI): domain Eukaryota; kingdom Metazoa; phylum Chordata; class Mammalia; order Artiodactyla; family Bovidae; genus Procapra; species Procapra przewalskii. The sequence goes on along the minus strand of SJYF01000723.1, from coordinate 1,717,957 downwards.
GAACCACCAAGACTCATTACAGATGAATATATCTCTTTGCATCCCTACTTTGGAAATAGTATTCTTACAGGAAAGCATTATGGAGATGACTCTGATTCAAGGTACCCAGCATGACTGGAAAGTAAAGTCCACCAACTACCTCCAGCTTTGATCACAAAAGGAAAAACAGATGCAGATGATAACTAATGAAAGGAAATACAAAAGTGTCCCTCTAAACTCCGAGATGTTCTGTTCTCTCACGAGGCATACAGTGTATTTTCCCTCCCTCAAAAGACACTCAGGTCTCTTTCTCCTGCCCAAATAAGATGTACAAATATGGATCATTGTCTTCTATTCTAATATAATATGTTCAGAAAGAAAGGAATTTGAGAGAGAATGGGCAGTCTTGAAAATGAGCTCTGATTTGTCTTATAGTCAGAATAGAAAGGCAAGTTGGACTCTGCTCAGAGATCTGCTGGAAAGAAAAGAGAAAGTGACAATAAACAGCAAATACATTTTATCAAGAGCTGTTGGGTAGTAGAGGTGAGATCTAGTGATTTACAAGGAAAAATAAGGAAATAAATCATATTATTGGCCTCAATTCTTAATACATAAATTTGAAGAATGAAAAAAGTGAACTCATAGAACGGAGGCTTTTTAAAAAGATAGAAATGTGGAAATTCAATAGCATGGCTTG
>SJYF01000723.1:1703055-1717263 GCA_006410515.1 Procapra przewalskii | reverse complement strand
GCTTTTCAATAATTTTGCAAGTTAGAAAGTTACTCCCTGAAGATAGAAATATGCACTAGGGAAAGTTATATAAAGGGGAAAGGAAGAAGAGGTAGTTTCTACTTATAATTCTTTGTCAACTAAAATGTCAGTGTGACAGACACCACATAATATATAATTACATGTACATGATATACTTATGTAATTAAATACATATATTAGAAAAGATAGACTAGTACCAGGAGGGTATGTAATGCAGAGCGACATCTCCTCGCCCATCTTTCCAGTCCAAATCCCTCTATCCTGAGCAGAGGCAAGTGGTGGAGGAAGTCAGTTCTTTCCACTGATTCTCACTCTAATGTCATTCAGCTCTCTAGATAATGCTTTGCCACTGGAACACATACTAATTTTACAATTTTAAACTCCAGTAGCTGAAACTCCAGTACTTTGGCCACCTCATGCAAAGAGTTGACTCATTGGAAAAGACTCTGATGCTGGGAGGGACTGAGGGCAGGAGAAGGGGACGACAAAGGATGAGATGGCTGGATGGCATCACTGACTCAGTGGACGTGAGTCTGAGTGAACTCTGGGAGTTGGTGATGGAAAGGGAGGCCTGGCGTGCTGCGATTCATGGGGTCGCAAAGAGTGGGACACGACTGAGCCACTGAACTGAACTGATATGAAAATCAAGTCTCAATATGGCTCTAAGACTGGTTCCCATATTGGTTACCTTCGTAACTTTAAATTGTCAGCTTCCAGCTGCTTCCTTCTTCTGGAGATACATCTTGATTCACACTGTCACACAAAAAGCTGACTTCATGTTCCATTTCTCCGTTTCTAATTTCTTCTACAAAGAATTAGTTTCCATGTCTTAAGTTTCTAGAAGTTGGAAATCTTAAAGTATCATTGTTACCACAGAGACAGGTAGAGTAGCATTGTGCCGTTGTATTTATGCACGTCTTACTTTTTTCCTCAGGATTGTCTTTCTCTTGGGCTTCTCTAGTGGCTCAGTGGTCAAGGATCTGTCTGATAATCCAGTAGATATAGGAGCTGTGGGTTTGATCCCTGGGTCAGGAAGATCTCCTGGAGGAAGAAATGGTAACCCACTCCAATATTCTTGCCTGATGAATCTCATGGACAGAGAGCTGCCTACAGTCCACAGGGTTGCAAAGAGTCAGGCATGACTGAGCAGCTGAGCATGCAGGAATCTTTCTTTTACCCGTGTGTTATCGGCCCATGTTACATCGTCCAGTGCATACTTGCTTTGCCCCAACGCTCTTCCTCCTGACCCTCGACCACTTCAGTCCACTTCAGCTGGTGTAATCTATAGAGCATTGCCCTGGAACTCTCTTCATCTGCTCCTACATGGGGTTCCCTGTCTCCTGGATTTAGTATCTTTCTTCACATTTGGTTTATATACCTTTTTTTTCTTGAAGGAGGTAAACTGTCTCAGCCTTTGACATATATTAATGTCTTTATTTTAGTATCACACATGTTACGGACTAATATTTCTCCAAAATTCCTCCAATGTGACTGTTTGGAGATAGGGCCTTTAAAGAGGTATAATTAAAGTTAAATGAGGTCAGATTGGGATCCTGATTCAGTAAGACTTGGCCTTGTAAGACGAGGGGGAGATGTCAGGGAGGTATGCTCAGAGAAAAGTCTGCGTAGGACACAGTGAGAACACAGTCGCTTACACATCAAGGAGAGAGGCTTTATGAGGAACCAACCATGCCAACATTTTGAGCTCAGACTCCCAGCCTCCAGAACTGTGAGAAGATAAATTTCTGTGGCTTGAGCCATGCAATCTGTGCTATTTGGTTATGGAAGCCCTAGCTGACTAATATAGCATATCACATATATTTGAGTGCTGGGTATGGGAATTAAGACAGAAAATTATTTCCCCCAAGAAGTTTGAACATTTCCTCTCAAAGCTCCTTTGTGTTTCAGCATCCAGTGTAATTGATGAGATTCTGAAACCATCATAATTTTCTTTCTATTCACAGCTGACCTCTTTTCCTGGTATTCCAAAATTTTACAGATAGGCAATGAAGAGAAAAATCTCTTATTTTTCTAGTCACAGTATTTGGCATTTGATTTCCTTTCCAAAATAAATACTTATTTTCCACTAAGGAATTTTTAAGTTATTTATTTCATAGTTTCCTTAACTCCACTCACTCTGTGATCTCTTCCTAAAACTTCTATTAGGCTGGATTCTGGATTTTTTTTTTTTTTAAGAAATACTCTTTCTTTTCTTTACACTCATATTTACTATCCTTTCATGTTCTACATTTTTAATTTTTATTTTTAATTGGAGGATAATTGCTTTACAGTTTTGTGTTGGTTTTTGGCTGACAACACTGTGAATCAGCTGTGGTATACATATATCTCCTCCCTCTTGAGCCTCCCTGCCCCCCACCCCCATTTCACCCCTCTTGGTCATCACAGAGCACTGGGCTGAGCTTCCTTTGTTTTATGCAACTTTCTACTAGTTACCTGTTTTACACACGTTAATGTATATATTTCAATGCTACTCTCTCAATTCATCCCAGCCTCTTCTCCCGCCATGTTCACAAGTCTATTCTCTTCATCTGTGCTTCTATGCCTGCCCTACAAATAGGTTCATCAGTGCCATTTTTCTAGATTCCATATATATATATGTTAATATGCAATTGCAGCTCAATATAAAAATAAAAAATAAAAAAATGGGCAGAAGACCTAAACAAACATTTCTCCAAAGAAGACATATAGATGGGCCATGAACACTTGAAAAGTTGCCCAACATTGCTATTATAGAAATGCAAATCAAAACCACAATGAGATATCGCTTCATACCAGTCAGAATGGCCATCATCAAAAAAATCTACAAACTTTTAATGCTGGAGAGGATATGGAGAAAATGGAACCTTCTTGCTCACTGTTGATGAAAACGTAAATTGACATAGCCACTATGTAGAACAATATGGAGATTCCTTAAAAAACTAGGAATAAAGCTACAATATGACCCACCAACCTCACTACTGGGCATATATCCTAAGAAAATCACAATTTAAAAAGACATATGCACCCCACTGTTCACTGCAGCACTATTTATGATAGCTAGGACATGGAAGAAACTTAGATATTCATCAACAGATGAATGGATAAAGAAGCTAGATATACACAATGGAATATTACTCAACCATATAAAGAAATAAATTTCAGTTAGTTGAACTGAGGTGGATGAACCTAGAGCCTGTTATACAGAATGAAGTAAGTCATAAAGGGAAAAACAAAGAAGTTTTATTTTAAAAAGAAATTTCCTGTGCTTTCTCTCTCATTTTTAACCAAATTTTATATTTTCTTAATATAAAGAAACTTTATTATTATTCCCCATTTCTTAACCCATCATAAGATCTTGTTTTGTTGTATTTAACAGTTGCCCTGCTTAAAATCTCACTCTAGCTATGCTTATCAGAATGCTTTGTTTAAAGTTATCTGTTTCCTAAATTTTCTCCTCTGGACTATTAGCTAATCTTTTTTTTTTTTAATCAAGATGTTTCCTATTTATATCTCAGGTTTCCTTTTACTTTGTGATGATCATGGTTATCCATTTATATTAGGTCTTAGATATAGAAAAGCTGCTGCTTAAGTAGGTGCAAGGCTACGGACAGGGAGGATGAACTCAAAGAGTATCTCAGGGACCCCCTCCCCCCAACTACCTGCCTGTTTGACTCTCCTGGAGAACAACATTCAGATATTTTCTGGGGGCACACATGACTTGCAGTGTGATCCTCAGGACAGGGAAAGTCATCCTTTATCTGTGAGGCTATTGTTTCCCAGCCCACATCTCCAGACTTGGGCCTCTTCTTGTGATGAAAGACCCAGTGATCTCTGAGTGGCCTCCCCAACTCCAGTTCCCCACTCTCCATGAGACATCCCTCATTACTCACAATGACGAACTGCCTTCTCTGGTCCTCACGGTAGTTAATGAGTGCTGTTCACTTTCTCACTACCGTGGAAATGGGGGCAGGGAATGAATGTGCACTTCCCAACCTGTCCCAGGGAAAGAGATTGCTGATGAGTTGCTGCAGAAGGCAAAGGGGAGTGTCTGAATTTGTGCCTTTGAGAGGCTGGAGGCTTGGGGAGAGTGTACTACACTGTCTTCAGTCACTTAGTCGTGCCTGACTCTTTGCGACCCCATGAACCGCAGCACGCCAGGCCTCCCTGTCCATCACCAACTCCCAGAGTTCACCCAAACCCACGTCCATTGTGTTGGTGATGCCATCCAACCATCTCATCCTCTGTCACCCCCTTCTCCTCCTACCTTCAATCTTTCCCAGCATCTGGGTCTTTTCAAATGAGTCAGCTCTTCACATCAGGTGGTGAAAATATTGGAGTTTCAGTTTCAACATCATTCCCTCCAATGAACATCCAGGACTAATCTTTAGGATGGACTGGTTGGATCTCCTTGCAGTCCAAGGGACTCTCAAGAGTCTTCTCCAACACCACAGTTCAAAAGCATCAATTCTTCAGCACTCAGCTTTCTTTATAGTCCAACTCTCACATCCATACATGACCACAGGAAAAACCATAGCCTTGACTAGATGGACCTTTGTTGGCAAAGTAATATCTCTGCTTTTTAATATGTTGCCTAGGTAGGTCATAACTTTCCTTCCAAGGAGTAAGCGTCTTTTAATTTCATGGCTGCAATCACCATCTGCTGTGATTTTGGAGCCCAGAAAAACAAAGTCAGCCACTGTTCCACTGTTTTCCCATCTATTTACCATGAAGTGATGGGACCGGATGCCATGATCTTGGTTTTCTGAATCTTGATCTTTAAGCCAACTTTTTCACTCTCTTCTTTCACTTTCATCAAGAGGCTCTTTAGTTTTTCTTCACTTTCTGCCATCAGGGTGGTGTCATCTGCATATCTGAGGTTATTGATATTTCTCCTGGCAATCTTGATTCCAGTTTGTGCTTCCTCCAGCCCAGCGTTTCTCATGATGTTCTCTGCATATAAGTTAAATAAGCAGGGTGACAATATACAGCATTGATGTACTCCTTTTCCTATTTGGAGCCAGTCTGTTGTTCCATGTCCAGTAGGTAGGTGTATTCCCAAGGCTTTGGGACATTAGGAGATGCTAGAAAGGTAACTACCAACTACATGTGCTCATTCACTTTAGTCATGTCCAACCCTTTGTGACCCCATGGATCACAGCCCACTAGGAACCTCTGTCCATGGGATTTTCCCAGCAAGAATACAGGAGTAGGTTGCCATGCCCTCCTCCAGGGGATCTTCCTGACCCAGGGATCAAACCCACACCTCCTACATTTCAAATGAGTTCTTTACCTGCTGAGCCATCAGGGAAGCCCACTACCAACTATAATAAATATAAAAAACAAAGCTTTGCAGAAAGCTGCCTGCTTCATTCAGGATATCCAAGGATATATTGGAATAGAGAAAAAAGAAGTGTTGGGGCGTAGGGGAAGTGGGGAGAAAGAGAGAGAAGGAAGAAACAGCAAAGATGCACCAGGAAGTTGGTAGCAGAGTGGAGGTGGGAAGTATGAGGAAGGCAAAACCTCCTAGAGGACTGAGATGTTCAGAAAATGTAAAAAGAAAGAGGTATCCTTCTGACTAGGTGCCAGCCAACCTGTGTGCTGGAACATGGCAGCCCTCCCTATAGAGAGCCAGCAGGAGGTTTCCAGCCTCTCCCAGTGTTTGGGGTCTCCAGAACACTGTCTAGTGTGCAGAGTGGTCACTCACAGTTTGGAGCTATAAAGGAAACGGCTCTCAGCCTGTGGACATAGTGATCTAGGAGACTGGAGAGACAGTGTTTTAAATGTCATAATTTGATGGACATTTAAGTGGCTTCCATACCTTGACTATGGTTAACACTGGTTTAATAAATGTGGGAGTGCATTTGTAACCTATTTTCATTTCCTTTGGTCCAAGGGATGAGTGGATAAAGAGAAGGTCAATTCAGCCATGAAGAAGGAGGAAATCTGGCCACTTGAAGTGGTGCAGGTGGACCTTGAGCCTGATTTGCTAAGTAAGTCAAAGAAAGACAAATACTGAATAATATCACAAAATCTAAAAAAAGCAAAATCATAGTAAAAGAGAGTGGAATGGTGGTTACCAGGTGATGGGGAGTGAGGGAATTCAGGAGATGGTGGTTAAAAGGTACAAACCTACAACTAGAAAATGAAGAGACTCTGGGGACCTAATGCACAGCAGAGTGATTACAGTCAACAGTACTGGGCTATAAACTTCAAAGTCGCTAAGAGGCTAGATCTTAATTGTTTTCACCACACAAAAGAAATAATTATTACATGAAGTGATAGAGGTGCTGGCTAATGCTCCAGTGGTAATGGTACGGCAATATATACACGGATGAAATAAGCATGTGGCACACCCTAAACTCACACAGTGCTATATGTCAATTGTATCTCAATGAAAAGACCATGTGTTCATTTTTAAATTTTGCACTGGGCATTACAAGTGTTATGATACTGAAATAAGGCATATATTTTTATGTCTAATCCTATTTACAAGTGGTCAAGAAGGAGAAAAAAATGAACATCAACATCTTAGGAATCTGTAAACTAAAATGGGTGGGACTGGGAAAATTTAATTCAGATGACTATTATATCTACTACTGTAGTCAAAAACCCCTTAGAAGAAATGGAGTAGCCCTCATAGTTAACAAAAGAGTCTAAAATGCAGCACTTAGGTGCAGTCTCAGAAATGACAGAATGATCTCAGTTTGTTTCCAAGGCAAACCACTCAACATCACAGTAATCCAAGTCTATGCCCCAACTACTGATACTGAAGAAGCTGAAGTTAACTCATTCTATGAAGACTTCGAAGACCTTCTAGAAATAGCACCAAAAAAGATGCCCTTTTCATCACAAGGGATTGGAATGAAAAGTAGAAAGTCAAGATATACCTGGAGTAACAGGCAGGTTTGGGCTTGGAGTAAAAATGAAGCAGGGCAAAGGCTAACAGTTTTATAAAGAGAACACACTGGTCATAGCAAACAGTGCTTCCCAATAATGCAAGAGACGATTCTACACATGCACATCACCAAATGGTCAATACCAAAATCAGATTGATTATATTCTTTGCAGATGAAGATGTAGAATCTGTCTATAGTCAGCAAAAAAAGACCTGAAGCTGACTGTGGCTTAGATCATGAGCTCCTTATTGTAAAACTCAGGCTTAAATGGAAGGAAGTAGGGAAAACCAATAGGCCCCTCAGGTATGACCTAAATCAAATCTCTTATGATTATACAATGTAGGTAATGGATAGATTCAAGGGATTAGGACTGGTAGACAGAATTCCTGAAGAACTATGGACAGAGGTTTGTAATACTGTATAAGAGGTGGTGACTGAAACCATCTCAAAGCAAAAGAAGCAAGAATCAAAACAGTTATCTGAGGAGGCTTTATAATAGCTGAGGAAAGAAGACAAGTGAAAGGCATGGGAGAAGACAAGTGAAAGGCATGGGAGAAAGGGAGAACTCTGAATGCAGAGTTCTAGAGAATAGCAAGGAGAGTAAAGAAGGCCTTCTTCAATGAACAATGCAAAGAAATAGAGGAAAACAACATAAAGGGAAAGACTGGAGATCTCTTCAAGAAAACTAGAGATTTCGAAGAACATTTCATCCAAGGATGGATATGATGAAGGACAGAGAGTATGGACCTAACAGAAGCAGAAGATATTAAGAAAGAGGTAGCAAGAATACACAGAAGAAGTATAGAGTAAAGGTCATAATGATCTGGATAACCACGTGATGTGATCACTGACCTAGAGTCAGCCATAGTGGATTGTGATGTCAAGTGGTGCTTACAAAGCATTGCTATGAACAAAGGTGGTTGGTGGTGGTGATGGAATTCCAGCTGAGTTATTTCCAAAGAGAAAGCTAATTCTTAGGTAAATTGATAAAAGAGTCCAGGCCCTCAAGGAAGAAGGGATTCAGGGCCCTTGAGGAGGAGAAAGGAGTCTGGGGTTCTCAAGGAGGAGAAAAGGACAAACTTTTTTTTTTCTACATTGCTTTGTCTTCCTCACATAAGAGGATTTTTCTTAAACTCTGAATTTTTATGACAATGGTTTTTAAGACTAACTTTCTTTAATCCCAGAGCTAATGATTACACAACAAAACAACTCATCTTGCTCAAGGGTATATTTTTCCTTAAACTCTGTACTAATGATTATATAACAAGTATCTTGCCCATGGACATGTTTCTCCTTCTTAAAAAGAACCTTCTGACTAATCCTCTTATATTAAGACAAATGTGGGAGTGGGTCTGGTAAAAGTATATAAGGCCTTGATGAGACCAGTGAGTGGGGCACTCTATGCCCCCTTCTGATGTCAGTGTCAAAAGACTTCTCTGTCATTTTTCACTGTAATAATACTTCTGCCACACAAAAGCTCTGAGTGATCAAACCTGGTCCCTGAACCCAAAGCTAAATCTTTTTCTTTGGAGATAACAAATCCAACATTGTTCACCACAGGCTATCAAAAAAAGATAATGCTATTAAAATGATGCAATCAATATATCCGCAAATTTGGAAAACTCAGCAGTGACCCTAAGACTGGAAAAGGTCAGTTTTCATTCCAATCCAAGGAATGTTCAAACTATTGTATAATTATGTTCATTTCACATGCTAGTAAGATTCTGATCAAAATCCTTCAACTAGGCTTCAGTAGTACATGAACTGAGAACTTCTAGATGTAGAAGGCGGGTTTAGAAAAGGCAGTATAACTAGAGACCAAATTGCCAATATTTGTTGGATCATAGAAAAAACAAGGGATTTCCAGAAAAACATCTACTTGTGCTTCATTGGCTATACTAAAGCCTTTGGTGTATGGATCACAACAAACTGGAAAATTGTTGAAGAGATGGGGGTACCATATCACCTTACCTGTCTTCTGAGAAACCTATATGTAGGTCAAGAAGCAACAGGTAGAACTGAACATGGAACAACAGGCTGCTTCAGAATTGGGAAGGGAGTTTGACAAGGGTGTGTCATCCTGCTCATTTAAATTATATGCAGAGTTCAGCATGTGAAATGTCAGGCTGGATGAATCACAAGCTGTAATCAAGACTGCCAGGAGAACTATCAACAACCTCAGATAAGCAGATGATACCACTCTAATGGTAGAAAGTGAAAAGGGACTAAAGAGTTCTTGATGATGGTGAATGACGAAAGTGAGAAAGCTGATTTAAAACTCAACGTTTAAAAAACTAAGATCATGGCATCTGGTCCTATAACTTCCTGGCTAACAGAAGGGGAAAAAGTGGAAGTGGTGACAGATTTTATTTTCTTGGTCTCCAAAATAACTTTGGATGGTAACTGCAACCATGATATTAAAAGACATTTGCTCCTTGGAAGGAAAGTTATGACAAACCTAGACAGTATACTGAAAAAGCAAAGACATCACTTTGCAGACAAAAGTCTGTATAGTCAAAGCTATGGTTTTTCCAGTAGTTATGTAGGGATGTGAGAGTTGGACCATAAGGAAGGCTGAGTGCTGAAAAATTGATGTTTTTGAATTATGATGCTAGAAAAGACTCTTGAGATTCTCTTGGACTGAAAGGAGATCAAGCCAATCAATCTTAACAGAAATCAACCATGATTATTCATTGGAAGGACTGATGCTGTAGCTGTAGCTCCAACACTTTGGCCACGTGATATGAGGAGCTGATTCTTTGGAAAAGACCCTGATGCTGGGAAAGACTGAAGGCAAAAGGAGAATGGGGGAGGCAGAGGATGAGATGGTTAGATAGTATTACCGACTCAATGAACATGAATTTGAACAGACTCTGGGAGACTGTAGAGGACAGGGGAGCCTGACCCAGTCCACGGGCTCACAAAGAGTAAGGTACAATTAGTGACTGAACAATGACAACATTTACTTAAAGCCCAATATGCATCTCTTAAGTTACCCCAGCACTCGGAAAATTCTAAGAAATTCAACTTCTTCCTTGTGTTTCTTCACAGACAATCTCTGTCCTGAGAAGCTGGCTGCCCTAGGTCCATGCTTCCACTGAGCCAAGGACAAAAGGGCATTTGAAAACCTGTTATGGAGCACACAGTAGGACTCCTGTTATTTAAACAGTTAACAATAACCTGTTTCAAAATATAATTAGCATTTTCCCTTTTGAACTGTAAGATCTTTTTACTTTATTTACTGAATTTAAAAAGCCCTCAGTGTTTTGGGTCAAATTGCCTATAGATAAAGAGAAAGATGGATGGATACCCTAGTGTTTCACATACTATTCTAAATGTTCATCGGCAGTAAAACAAAAAACAAAAAACCTTGAAAACAACACAATCTGGCCAGTTGAAATGTGATTTTGTATAAAAAGCCAATCTAAAAAAAAAAAAAACCTGGCTCATTGTATTCATTTCTTATTGCTGCTTTGACAGATTATGCCAAATTTGGCTGAAAACAACGCAAATTTTTAACTGAAGGTCAGAGGTTTCAAATGGGTCTGCAGATCTTCCTTCCTTCTGGAGGATCCAGCAGAGAACCTGTTCCCAGCATTTCCAGGCTCCTAAAAGGAAACTTCATTCCTTGGCCTGTGGACTGCACCTCTCCCACCTGTTTCCACCCTCACGTCTTATCCAACCTTTCTGCCTCCATCTTATATGAAGAAGCCTTGTGATTACCTGGGGTCCTGGATAATCTAATATACCTTGCACCTCAAGGTCCCTCATGTATTACAGCTGCATAATCCTTTCTGCCATGTAACATAATATATTCAGAGATTATAGGCATTAGGATATGGACATCTTTTGTGGAAGGAGGGAGCCCATTACTCTGCCTTCCACATTCACTAACAACACTTGTTATTTTATCTGGAATTTTGGCATCTTCAGAGCCAATTTAAAAGAAAGGATGCTAGGCAGACCTGAACTTCTTCAACTTGAAAACTCCAGACCTGGATCTCAGCCTGGCTCTGCCCCTTAGGAGGGAGCCCCATAGGTGACTGCTGGCTCAGGCACTGTCCACTCTCAAGGTCTCTTGATAAGCCACCCTACAATTTCACGCCTCTGAGCTTCATACCATCTTTGGAGTTGAAACCTGCCAGTTCACAAACTGTTTTTACATTTTTATGTTAACTCTTATAACCACTGTTTTATTATCTGGTCATGTTGCTATTTCTGGATTTTGACAATCAAAACAAGTTGGATGATTCTGAACTGATCATTACCCATGGTCTGACTTCCTCAAAGCATCACACTGCAAAGACAGGCTATTGTCTCTTTACTGGAGGAAGTAACCTGAGAGGTGTCAACTACAAACTGGCACTTGCCATGGCACTTGCCATCTACCTCTAGAAGATTTAAATCATGTGCTGCTGTATATGCTGACTCTCAACACTTCCTGAAAGAAGTTCAGGTGGAGAGCAGAAATGAGGCACCCTTTGCTCTGGGAAAAACTGGCAGAACAGTCTTAAGATAGTTGCATATTTTCAGGAACCAATTTTATGAGCTCAATTCTTGTAGCTCCTCATATCTAGAAAAGCCCTGAAATCTTTCATGGTGACATTTGCTCCTTGTGACTAGCAGAAACTTTCTGCAAAGAAAATATGTGCTTGATTGTTTTGTACTCCCCCTTCATCCAAGTCACGTATATGCTGACCTTCCCTGCTGACCCTCCCTTCTTTGGAGCAGTTTCTCAGAGCTATCTGACATACTGTTTCCCAGGCTATCATCCCCATTTGCCCCACAAAAAACTCTCATGTTGTACATATTTTTTTAAGTTAAGAGGGGCAAGAGAGATGTGTTCCCATGCAGACTGCCAGCCGAAGGTGGTGTCTGGAGCTCTTGGCTCTTGGTTTCACAGAACATTTCCAAGGAGGAATCCCAGTCCCTAAGGTATGAGGTATAAGCCTCTGCCCCTGCCTGTGCAGAGGATCATTCATGGGGCAAGATACACCTGTACAGATCAGCATCATGCAAAAAGCCAAGCAGGACATGGGAACTATGGACTTTTGCTGCTGGGAGACATTGCAGCCTGCCCAGAGCTGGTCCCTGTTCAGGCTGGGCCTGGGCAAGCAGTCAAAGATGAGAAGCAGGTTGTGGGAGGGGTGGTGGTTTGGAGGCCTGGAGTGGCTCTTGGTGCTGTTGGACAGGTGGGACCAGGGCAGGGATGACTCTGAGGATAGGGATGTGGCCACAGAAAAGATCTTCAAATTTAAACCAGACAGTGAAATTTCCTCGATTAAAATAACACAGAAAGCTGGAATAACATTCAAGAACCCTCTTATGTGATTGCTTCATCTTAGAGGGTGGCTCCACTGTGCTCTGATGCCCTGCCTCTTCGAGGGTCCCTCATGCCCTGAACTCCTTTTTCCTGCTCTGGGTCCCTGGCCCTTCTCGCCCTCCAGCTCTGTGTGCAACCCCTCTCACATGTAGTCTCTGCCTGAAGGCAGCCTCTCAGAGAGACCCTTCCCAATGAACCCCATCTCACTCGCTCACACCTCCTCACCCTGGTCTTCCCTTTCCCAGTCTTTATCCCCACCTGACTCACAATTTCCATCAGTTCTGGTTAGTGTGCTGAGCAACCAGGGAATTGCATGGTCCCCTGTGAGCTCTGGGGCAGGGTCTCTGCAGTTATTGGAAGAACTGGAAAACTGCAGAAAAACAAATTCTCCAGGAAAACCTGAAGATTCTTCAAAGCAAGGTGATTATGGTCAGGAATCTGGAAAATTAATTTCAAGTGTTAGGTTAAATCAGTTCTCTCATTAGAGAGGGGAAAATAAGGTACATTAGAGAATGACACCGCCTTTATGAACAACCCTGTTTAAAGAAGGAGATTTAAAATTTCACAAGCCAGTCACTTACTCCTCTCCCCAAAGAAAAACTGAGTTACTTAGAGAAGCTAAAAATAAAAGAACCAAAACTCAGCTCAAGGTAGAATGGAAATTATCCTTCCCATTCGATTATATTGCAAAAGAAAACCCCAGTAGCACAGGGCAGATTAAGTCCTGAGTGCAGCAAGATCAGTGAGTTGCTGCCTTTCTTGCCAGAGATAAGCTTGTGGACTCACTGTCCTGCTGTGTCCCCTGAGGCTCTGAGCATGGACATCAGGGCCCTTCATGGTCTTTCTAGAAGAAACTTACATAAGAGAGAACTTCCTATCTTTAAATTTTCATTTTTCTAACAGTAAAAGTAATCAGTGCACACAGAGGCAGGAAACCCTTGGGAAAACACATGACTAGTTTAATACAGAGCAGGTGTCAGAGACAAAAAATTTCAGATTAAAAATTTAAACTGCTAGACAGAGTGTTGCTATTATTTATAACAAAATCCTCTGAACATGGACACTTCAGATTCTGAGATTTTATTTGCATGGTAATACGGTTGGATCACTTCGGAAAACTCTTTTGGATGTAATATTGTCTGCCTCGCCTGGTGTCAGGTTTGCAGTGATCGGTGGGGAGGTGTCCTCTCTCATGGAGTCGAATTCTCCCAAAGATCCTGCCCCACACTTTCCTGCCAGTGTCTTTAATTTCCACTGCTGTTACTGAGTCCAAGCTCACTCTGCTTGCTGCAAGACTGGTCAATGAACCCGAGACAAGGTGTTGGGATCAGGAAGGGACCTTATTTGGGAGCCAGCTAACCATGAAGATGGAAGGCTAGAGCTTCAAAATAACCATCTTGTCAGGGCCTGGTTGCCAGGTTCTTTTATGGGTCAGAGATGGGGTGGGAGGAAACAAAGTAAAAGACTATTCAGTCCTTGCAAATGTCCCCTAGAATGGCAGGTCTCAGGCAGGGGAAGGTGTTAGTGTAATTTCCTTACAGTCCTTCACAGGTGGGCAGTGCAGGTTATTTCCCTGAGGCAGGCCATTATATATGTTTATAATAACAAAAAAGGGTTAGTCACAGAGGCAGATCCAGTGTAAATTCAAAACTAACCCTTCCCAGCTACACTACTGCACAGCCTCCGGTTGAGGAAGGTCTAATAGGCCTGCCTACCAGTTTCCCCTGGCAGAGGTACGGATGGAGGCAGCTTAGTTCTGGCTGACTAGGGGCAATCACATCTGTGCTGAGCATTCAGCGCCTATAGACAAGTCTCCTCCCCTGGGGTTCACACGCAGGATAGGATGACTCCATTGGAAGCCAGGAAAGTAGTCTCGTATTGACACAGAGTACCTGCCCAGCCCAAGGTCTGGGGCTGGTGCGGACCCAGGGGAGCCAGGCCTGGGCTGAGGAATTCAGTTCTGAGGGA
>SJYF01000723.1:1666826-1685646 GCA_006410515.1 Procapra przewalskii | reverse complement strand
AAAAACCCTCCAGAAAACAGGAATAGAAGGAACATACCTCAACACAATAAAAGCCATATATGATAAACCCACAGCAAACATTATCCTCAATGGTGAAAATTTGAAAACATTTCCTCTCAAGTCAGGAACAAGACAAGGGTACCCACTCTCACCACTACTATTCAACATAGTTTTTGAAGTTTTACCAATAGCAGTCAGGGAAGAAAAAGAAATAAAAGGAATCTAGATTGGAAAAGAAGTATAACTCTCACTGTTTGCAGATGACATGATCCTCTACATAGAAAACCCTAAAGACCAGAAAATTACTAGAGCTAATCAATGAATATAGTAAACTTGCAGTATATAAAACTAATACACAGAAATCCCTTACATTCCTATACACTAACAATGAGTAAATAGAAAGAGAAATTAACGAAACAATTCCATTCACCATTGCAAAGAAAAGAAAAAAATACTTAGGAATAAATCTACATAAAGAAACAAAATGACCTATATATAAAAAACTATAAAAGAGTGATGAAAGAAATCAAAGATGACACAAATAGATGGAGAAATATACCATGTTCATGGATCGGAAGAATCAATATAGTGAAAATAAGTATACAACCCAAAGCAATCTATACATTCAATGCAATCTATACATTCAATGCAATCAAGTTATCAACAGTATTTTTCAAAGAACTAGAATAAATAATTTCATAATTTGTATGGAAATACAAAAAACCTCAAATAGAAAGAGCAATCTTGAGAAAAAAGAATGGAACTGGAGGAATAAAGCTACAGTCATCAAGACAGTATGGTATTGGCATAAAGACAGAAATATAAATCAATGGAACAAAATATAAAGTCCAGAGATAAATCCAGGCACCTATGGACACCTTATATTGACAAAGGAGAATATACAATGGAGAAAAGCCTCCAATGCGGGAGACCCAGGTTCGACTCCTGGGTCGGGAAGATCCCTTGGAGAAGGAAATGGCAATCCACTCCAGTATTCTTGCCTGGAGAATCCCATGGACGAAGAAGCCTGGTAGGTTACAGTCCACGTGGTCACAAAGAGTCGGACACAACTGAGCGACTTCACCTTCACCTTCACCTTTAACAAGTGGTACTGGAAAAACTGGTCAACCACTTGTAAAAGAATGAAACTAGAACACTTTCTAACACCATACACAAAAATAAATTCAAAATCGATTAAAGATCTAAATGTAAGACCAGAAACTATTAAACTCCTAGAAGAAAACATAGGCAAAACACTCTCTGATATAAATCACAGCAGGATCCTCTATGACCACCTCCCAGAGTAATGGAAATAAAAGCAAAAATAAATATATTGGATCTACTTAAAATTAAAAGCTTTTGCACAATGAAGGGAACTATAAGCAAGGTGAAAAGACAGCCTTCAGAATGGGAGAAAATAATAGCAAATGAAGCAACTGACAAAGAATTAATCTCAAAAATATACAAGCAGCTCATGCAGCTTAATTCAAGAAAAATAAATGACCCAATCAAAAAACGGGCCAAAGAAATGACATACATTTCTCCAAAGAAAACATACAGATCACTAATAAACACATGAAAAGATGCTCAACATCACTCATTATCAGAGAAATGCAAATCAAAATCCCAATGAGGTACTGTCTCATACCACTCAGAATGACTGCTATCAAAAATCTACAAACAATAAATGCTGGAGAGGGTGCAGAGAAAAGGGAACCCTCTTAAACTGTTGGTAGGAATGCAAACCAGTACAGCCACTATGGAGAACTGTGTGGAGATTCCTTAAAAAACTGGAAATAGAACTGCCATATGAACCAGAAATCCCACTGCTGGGCATACACACCGAGGAACCCAGAATTGAAAGAGACATATGTACCCCAGTGTTCATTGCATGACCGTTTACTATAGCTAGGATATGGAAACAACTTAGATGTCCATAAGCAGATGAATGAATAAGCAAGCTGTGGTACATGTACACAATGGAATATTACTCAGCTATTAAAAAGAATGAATTTGAATCAGTTCTAATGAGATGGATGAAACTGGAGCCTTTTTATACAGAGTGAAGTAAGTCAGAAAGAAAAACACCAATACAGTATATTAATGCATATATATGAAATTTAGAAAGGTGGTAATGATGACCCTATATGGGAGGCAGTAAAAGAGACATAAAGAACAGACTTTTGAACTCTGTGGAAGAAGGCAAGGGTGTGATGATTTGAGAGAACAGCATTGAAACATGTATATTATCATATGTGTAATAGATTGTGAGTCCAGGTTCAATGCATGAGACAGGGTGCTTAGGGCCAGTTCACTGGGATGACTCTGATGGATGGATGGGAAGGGAGGTGGCAGGGGGGTTCAGGATGGGGGACACCTGTACACCCATGGCTGATTTATGTCAATGTATGGCAAAAACCACTACAATATTGTAAAGTAATTAGCCTTCAATTAGAATAAATTAATTTTTAAAAATACATAAAAATAAAAAGTTCAGAAAGTCTTGTTAGTTTCCTTAAAAGAAAACGTTTATAAATAATATTTCATTATGTTAATGGCTTCTTGGCTTCCCTGATGGCTCAGTGATAAGGAAGCTACCTACCAATGAAGGAGACATGGGGGAAGATCTCACATGTTGCAGAGAAACTGAGCCCCTGCAGCGCAACTACTGAGCCTGTTCTTTAGAGCCCAGGAACCAGAACTGCAACTACTGAGTTCATATGTCACAACTACTGAAGCCTATGTGCCCTAGTGCTCACGCTCCGCTCAACAGAAATCACTGCGGTGAGAGGCCTGCAGAGCACAACTAGAGAACAGTTCCCATTCGCTGCAACTAGAGAAAATCCTGCACAGCAGTGAAGATGCAACACAACCCAAAATAAAAATACATAAATAGGCTTCAGGTTCAAGATGGCAGAGTAAAAGGACGTGTGCTCATCTCCTCCTGCAAAGGCACCAAAAGTATATGCAGAAATTGCACAACCATCACAAGAGAATGCTGGAACCCACCAAAAAAGATACCATAGAGGAAGCTTCAGCCAGATGGTAGGAGAGGCACAATCATGAAAAAATCAAATCCCATACACTCTAGGTCCGTGACCCACAAATTGGAGAACAATACCTAAGAATTTCTCCAACTGTTGTGAAGATCCTGACCCCACATCAGGCTTCCCAGCCTGGGGATCCAATAAAGGACCAGGAATCCCCAGGGAATCTGAGCTTGAAGACCAGCAGGGATTTTACTGTAGGATTTCCACAGGCCGGTGAAATAGAAACTCCAGTCTTGCAGAGCACAAACACCAAGACCCAGAGGAAAGAAGTAGTGACTTCACAGGAGACTGAACCAAAACCGCCTGCTAGTGTTGGATAGACTGCTTTGGAGGTGTGAATTGTCAGGGCTCACCACAGGGACAGGGGGACTTGCAGCAGTAGGCCAGGAATGTTGCTCTTGGTGTAAGCCCTCTCAGAGCTCTCCATTAACCCTACCATAGAACCCACAGACCCCAGGGATGGGTCGCCTCCGAACAAACAACTACCAGGGAGGGACCACAACCCCACCCATCAGAAGATAATTGTATTAAAACTTTACTGAGCAACATCCTGACCATCAGAGTAAGACCCAGTTTTTTCCATTGCCAGCCTCTCCCATCAGGAAGATTACACAAGCCTCAGCCTCCTCCTTCAGAAGGCAGACAGAAGAAGCAAGAAGAATCACAATCCCACAGTGGCTAGAACCAAAACCACATCACAGAAAATTAATCAGGATGAAAAAGAAGAAAGTTATGTCCCAGATGGAGGGACATGATAGAATTCCAGCAAAACAACTAAATGAAGTGGAAACAGGTTAACCCTTCAGAAAAAGAATTCAGAATAATGGTAGTGAAGATGATCCTGGCTCTTAGGAAAACAATGGAGAAGATGCAGGAAATGTTTACCAAAGACCTAGAAGAACTAAACAACAAACAAACAGAGATGAAAAGACACTAAAAGGAATCAATAGCATAATAATAGATAAATGACAGAAATAGATAAATGACCTGGAGGACAGAATGGTGGAAATCGCTCCCACAGAACACAGAAAAAAGAATGAGAAAAAAAAAAATGAAGACAGACTAAGAGATCTCTGGGACAACAGTAAATGCATCAACATTCACATTATTGTGGTCCCAGAAGGAGAACAAAGCGAATAAGGACCCGAGAAAATATTTGAAGAGATAAGAGCTGAAAACTTCCTCAACATGGGAAAGGAAATAGTCAACCAAGTCCAGGAAGCACAGAGGGTTCCAGGCAGGATAAATCCAAGGAGAAACACATTAAGACACATAGTAAGCAAATTGACAAAAATTAAAGACAAAGATAAAACATTAGAAGCAGCAAGGGGAAAATGACAGATAACATAAAAGGGAACTACCATCAGGTTATCAGCTGACTTCTCAAAAAAACTCTAGAAGCTGGACAGGAATGGCATGATATATTTAAAGTGATGAAAGGGAAGAACCTACAACCAAGAATACTCTATCTAGCAAGACTCATTCAGATTTGATGGAGAAATCAAAAGCTTTCCTGACAAGCAAAAGTTAAGAGAATTTAGCACCACCAAACCATCTTTACAACAAATGCTAAAGAAACTTCCCTAGGCGGGAAACACAAGAGAAGGCAAAGACCTACAGAAAATAAACCCTGAACAATTAAGAAAATGGTAATAGGATCAGGCATATTGACAATTCAGTTCAGTTCAGTTCAATTCAGTAGCTCAGTCATATCTGACTCTTTGCAACCCCATGAATTGCAGTGTGCCAGGCCTCCCTGTCCATCACCAACTCCCGCAGTTCACTCAAACTTATGTCCATCAAGTCGGTGATGCCATCCAGCCATCTCATCCTCTGTCTTCCTCTTCTCCTCCTGCCCCCAATCTCTCCCAGCATCAGAGTCTTTTCCAGTGAGTCAACTCTTCACATGAGGTGGCCGAAGTATTGGAGTTTCAGCTTTAGCATGTCCTTTCAATGAACACACAGGACTGATCTTTAGGATGGACTGGTTGGATCTCCTTGCAGTCCAAGGGACTCTCAAGAGTCTTCTCCAACACCACAGTTNAAGCATCAATTCTTTGGCACTCAGCTTTCTTCACAGTCCAACTCTCACATCCATACATGACTACTGGAAAAACCATAGCCTTGACTGGGTGGACTATGTTGGCAAAATAATGACTCTGCTTTGAATATACTATCTAGATTGGTCATAACTTTTCTTCCAAGGAGTAAGCATCTTTTAATTTCATGGCTGCAGTCATCATCTTCAGTAATTTTGGTGCTACCAAAAATTAAGTCTGACACTGTTTCCACTGTTTTCCCATCTATTTCCCATGAAGTGATGGGACCAGATGCCATGATCTTCGTTTTCTGAATGTTGAGATTTAAGCTAACTTTTTCACTCTCCTCTTTCACTTTCATCAAGAGGTTTTTCAGTTCCTCTTCACTTTCTGCCATAAAGGTGGTGTCACCTGTACATCTGAGGTTATTGATATTTCTCCCAGCAATCTTGATTCCAGTTTGTGCTTCTTCCAGCCCAGCGTTTCTCATGATGTACTCTGCATAGAAGTTAAATAAGCAGGGTAACAATATATAGCCTTAATGTATTCCTTTTCCTATTTGGAACCAGTCTGTTCCATGTCCAGTTCTAACTGTTGCTTCCTGACCTGCATACAAGTTTCTCAAGAGGCAGGTCAGGTGGTCTGGTATTATCTCTTTCAGAACATACTTCCCATTAGTTCCACAGATTCAATTTCATCGGAGTGTATCATTAACTTTCATGAATTATGTTAGTTTCTAACTTTTCTCAATAGCCTAGAAAAATTATTTAATTCAGCAATCATCTTAATATGCATTTTCAAGTACCTTTTGTATGCTTAGAAGCTATTTGTGCTAAAATCTGTTAGATAAACAACACAAATATTTGATCAAATGTCAGCTCCCACTGGGTTTATAATTTTAATAGGAAGACATGATAGGAAAAATCAGTGAGCATGAAACAGCAAAACTCTGAGGAGCCCTCTCAGGTACAAATCCTTTCCTTGCTCCTTGTCTCTTGTTTGTAAGAAATAGGCTTCTTCAGCCTCCTTGATCTTCTGAGTTCCAAAGAGAAGGCTCAAAGTGTTGCTAATGAGGGAAAGGAGAAGATGCAAAGATAAGGGAGGAGCAGTCAAGAAACAGCCATGGGGCAGGGTCCTGGTTCTTCCTTAAGAGAACTTTTGAGTTCTTTTGTAAGAACTAAAGCCCCCATCCAGGTGAAGGATGGTAACTTTAGGCTGAGCAAGATTCCTGGAGTACCACTCCGTTACCTCACCACCAACTAACTGGAAGAAAGTCATTCACCCTACAGCTTTCACCTCAAATTATGCCTATAAACATTTTTTTCCCCAAAAAAAGCCATGAGAGAGTTTAGGATCTTTGAACTAAGCCAACCACTCTTCTTGCTTGGCCCTGCAATAAATCTTTCTCCACTCAAAACATCACCATTTCAGTTTGTTTGGCCTCTCTGTGTGTTGGGCATATGAACTAGCATTCGGTAACAAAAACAGGTACTCTTTGCAAAGAGGATCTTCTTTCATTCTCCTTTGGTAACAATGACTGTAAGAGAAGAGGGGTAGGATAAATCAGTGCACAGTGCACCCCTGATTGGGACAAAACAGTGTGGGGATTAAGCAACAGTCTCTGAGGGTCCCAGCAGACTCCAGAAGCAATGAGTTACAGAATCAGTGACTTTTTTTTTTAAAGAAATTCTGAAATAATTATTTGATTTAAAACTATCTTGTTTTACAAATATTATGATACATAATAAAGTAGGGGGAGAGGATTCTATACATTTCCTTATGAATATCAGAATTAGAACACTTCAAAGGCCTGGCTGATTTTCTCTAATGGAAATATATGGGTACAGTCACTGGGACTCAATGATTGTATAAAAACTTTTAGTTTAATATGGTGTGACTCTGATCAGTTCACAGCAAGACCATTCCAAATGCAGAGCATGTAGAAATAACAGAACAGTGATAAACACTGGCGGTTGACTGGACACTAAAGAAGAATGGTAGCTGGTTCTAAAATAATTCACTTTTTTTAATTGTTTTAGTAAAAAATACAAAATAACATAAAATTTCAAGCTATAAATTCCAACAATCCAAAACATTAAATCTTAGCATTTTTTGTTTTAAGACTGAACTGTAGTCAAGGAAAGAAACTGGTGCCAGGTGGATTTCAGACCCGTTACAATACAAACATTCAGCCCCTGAACGCAGCCTTTTCTTAAGTATCTTCTCTTCACAATGGCCTTTCACATCCTCTGCCTCTTAATAACCATTTGCTTGTAAAAGGACTAATTTGCCAAAAGCCAGAGCCCTAATTCCTGACCTCTGAGTTCTCCTTTGAAAAGAAGTTACAGCCCCAGGCACTCTGAAAGAGCCCAGGCAGAGAGGGCACAGTAACGTATTTTTAAATAAATCTAGTCTTTTTCTAAACAGTCGGAGAGGTGCCTGCACTCTTAGCAAGCCTGAGAATGTCCCTATGGAAAACCTCGTGTTCAGAAGAATGGAGAGGACATGTCCAGAATGTGAGTGTGTTACCAAATGCAAGTTCATGTGCCCAAGGCACAGTGAGGCCAGACAACCCTCAGTGTTGGAGTTTGGAGCAGAGAAAGGTTTATTAGGACCAGCAGGGAGGATGGAGAGCCTGTGCTCAATGACCCCAAACTCTCTGATGGCTTTGAGGGAAAAGTTTTTACAGAAAAATTGGGATGAGGGCTGCAGGGTATGCACTTTTTGGTTAATGGTAAGGTAACAGGGCAGTGCTCCAGCAAACTTATGCTTAGCCTGAAGTTACCACCTTCACCTGGGTGAGGCCCTTAGTCCCTTCAGAAGGACTCAGAGATACAGTTATGTATGTATCTTAAAGGGAAACCCTATCTGAAGGCTGCACTGTTTCTTGACTGCTGCTGCTGCTGCTAAGTCACTTCAGTCGTGTCCGACTCTGTGCGACCCCATAGATGGCAGCCCACCAGGCACCCCCGTCCCTGGGATTCTCCAGGAAAGAACACTGGAGTGGGTTGCCATTTCCTTCTCCAATATGTGAAAGTGAAAATTGAAAATGAAGTCGCTCAGCCATGTCCGACTCTTCACAACCCCATGGACTGCAGCCCACCAGGCTCCTCCGTCCATGGGATTTTCCAGGCAAGAGCACTGGAGTGGGTTGCCATTGCCTTCTCCTGTTCCTCCCTTATTTCCAGATCCCTTCCTTTCCCTGATGAGAAGCTGTTTGAATCTGCACTTTGGAACTGAGGGAAGTTCAAGGAAGATGAATGAAACCTATTTCCTACAACAAGAAATAGGGGACATGGAAAAGACTTATACCTGGAGGGTCCCACAGGGTCCTGCTCAGTTTCCAGTGCTCCCTACTGGTCTTAATGAACATCCTGAAATACACATAAAATGGGATCACCTTTCAAATGTCCTTCACCTTGGGGAGCATTTGGTCAACTGCAGCAATTTTGAAAGTCACATACACAGTATTGGGAAAGTGACAATGAAAGTGAAGTCGCTCAGTCCTGTTTGACTCTTTGCAACCCCATGGACTGTAGCCTACCAGGTTCCTCCATCCATGGGATTTTCCAGGCAAGAATACTGGAGTGGGTTGCCATTTCCTTCTCCAGGAGATCTTCCCGACCCAGGGATTGAAACAAGGTCTCCCGCATTGTAGGCATACGCTTTTACCATCTGAGCCACCAGTAACTGAGAAGAAAAAAACAAATGTAAGAGATGTTGGGGGGAGACAAAGAGGTCTGGGAATGAGATTAACCCTCCCTTACATGAAAAGTTTACTTTAAACATTAGTTGCTCAGCAATAGATAGCAGATTTTTTTTTTCCAGCAAAAATCTTAAACAGCATTCATCAGGCCTCTGTCTGAATACCTCCACCCTTTTTTAAAACACAAAAGTGCAATATAATTTTAAAACAAAATAAAGCTAAAAATAAATAAATCACTAACAAGCATCCTCGTCTTGCCTTGCATTCAGTCACTTACTACTCTGCAGTGTGGTACATGAATCACCAGCCCACACATGTTTGCATGTGTGTATGCAAAGTTGCTCAGTCATATCAGACTCTTTGCGACCCCATGGACTGTAGCCCACTAGGCTCCTCTAGCCAAGGGATTCTCCAGGGAAGAATACTGGAGTGGGTTGCCATGGCCTTCTCCAGGGCTTCTTCCTGACCCAAGGATCAAACATGCTTTTCTTATGTCTCCCGCATTGGAAGGAGAGTTCTTTACCAATAGTGCCACCTGAGAAGCCCTAGGGAAACCTGTGGTACGATCCTTCAAAATGTTTATAGACTCTTTGGTGGAAACATCACAAACCTATGACACCTTAGGTTAGTACAAGTGACAAACAGTCCCTCCTCAACCAACTTTAACCAGGCTCTTCTTGTAACCGAGTAGAATTAATTTTGATCCCATATCAGATCTGTTTCTGTGACTGTTAAATTTTGTTTTTTGCTTCTTTTGTTATTATAGCATACATAATGGTCTGCCTCAGGGAACCCTGCTCCGCTCTGCCTGATCCTTAAACTAAAGTGCCTTTGCTTAGCTCACAAGGAGATAACTTGACCCTGCACAGCTGTGAAGGACTGTAGCATTCTCAGGTTCCTTGTGTGGGAAATGGCATTGTCTGCCACTTGCCAGCATGGCTCAGAAATTCACATTTGGGGACATGGGAATCAAGATATTCCATTTCACACCAACTGTGAAATGACTGTGAGGAAGTGGAACTAGCACATCTGCCTGCCTGAGGCTTGCCATTCTAGAAGATATTTGCAAGAATTAAATGGTCTTTTTGTTTCCTCAACTCCCCCAATCTCTGATCACTAAAAGAACCTGACATCCGGCTCCAACAAGATGGTTATTTTGAGATGTTAGTCTGCCATCTTTGTGGTCAGTCAGCTCTCCAAATAAGGTCATATTCCTTGCCTCAGCAGCTCATCTACTGGATTTATTGGCCTATCATTCAGTGAGTAGAGTGAGCTTGTACTCTTGGTAACACTCTGAATCCCAGTCTCCACTAGCAAGAATTCTACGTCAGTTATTCAATAATCAACCCCACTTCTGCACCCTACCTATCTTAATATCTGTTCAAGATCCTCATCCCTATGTCTGATGTAGACTTCCTGACTTGCCATCAGCAAGGATCCCTCCACCCTCGATATCTACCCAGTCTCTCTTAGTAAGTTTCCAAACACTGACCTTGTTACTGTCCCCACTATCTATAAATTCACGTTGTACTGGAATTTAAGTCCAGTCTCTCTCCCCTATTTGCAACAGTGCTTGGTGCTGAAAACTTGGCCTCTATGCACTGCTGTTGAATCAAATTTCAGAGAAAGAGTTTTGGATGAAAAATAAAAGAATAGCTCTGCTGCTTTGCCAGACAAAGGGAGATACAACAGGTCTGTCAAAAGTATGTGTCCCAGGACTTGCTGAGAAGCTTTCAAGGTGGCGGGGAGGGGAGGGGGGGTGATGATCAGGATCATGGCATATGCAAAGCCTGCACTTCTTTCATCTAGTCTCAGGTAATCTGACGAGTTTCTGTGGTTCCTTTAATATGGCCTCAGATAGTTTCTTAAGTTTCTCTGGTTCCTTTAATCTGAAATAAAAATGCTAACGTCCTCCATTCCTTTGGGACTTTAGTTCTATAAAGAGCTTAAAGATATTGCTGTGTGTATTCCTTGAGGGATAAATCTCAACATTTGAAAAACTAGGATCACAGCACCTGGTCCCATCACTTCATGGTGAAAAGATGAAGAAACTGTGTAAACAGTAACAAACTATTTTCTTGGGCTCCAAAATCACTCCAGATGGTGACTGCAGCCATTAAATTAAAAGACACTTGCTCCTTGGAAGAAAAGCTATGACAACCCTAGAGGGCATATTGAAAAGCAGACTTTCAATACTTTACCAACAAAGGTACATCTAGTCAAAGCTGTGGTTTTTCTAGTAGTCAGGTATGGATGTGAGAGTTGGACCATAAAGAAGCCTGAGCACTGAAGAATTGATGCTTTTGAACTGTAGTATTGGAGAAGACTCTTGAGAATCCCTTGGAATGAAAGATCAAACCAGTCCATCCTAAAGGAAATCAGTCCTGAATATGTATTGGAAGGACTGATGCTGAAGCTCCAATACTTTGGCCACCTGATTGATTCATTACAAAGAGTTGATTCATTACATTAGAAAAGATCCAGATGCTGGGAAAGATTGAGAAAAAAGGAGAAGGGGACAACAGAGGATGAGATGGTTGGATGGCATCACTGACTCAATGGACATGAGTTTGAGCAAGCTCCAGGAGACAGTGAAGGACAGAGAAGCCTAGCATGCTGCAGTCCATGGGGTTGCAGAGTCAGATAGGACTGAACTACACTCCCTTGAGGCAGAATCAGGACTGTGCCCCAAGACTGCACTATTATTTCTTGGCTGATCCTCACTTGTTTCTGCATGCCCTCCTATCTCTCAGCAGCAACTGTTTGAATCTGCCCTTTAGAACTCAGGGAAGGTCATGAAAATTGGAGTCTATTTCCTATAACAGAAATGGGGGTTATGGAAAGGCTTTCATGCCCAGTAACCCCACAGGGTCCTGCTCGGTTTCATCTTGAATAAAATATGAATAAAGTTTTTGTTGTTATTACTGAAAAGACTTGAATAAGTGCCTGATTGCTAACCAAACTCTGATTTAGCTGTTCACAATTCAAAAGCTAATACTCCAGAGACAAGTGCTGATAGAAATGGGGTAGTTGCTTTATTCAGAAGGCTGGCAACCTGAGGAGATGATTAACTCATGTCCAAAACCAGTTCCAAAAGTCTGTTCAACCATGAATCTAAAATCCTACCTTTGATGTATTTCTAAGATCATATATGCAAGTATCTATACATAGGTCTGTTTCTGTTCCTTTGATTTCCCTATGTATTTCCACACCAATTTTATATACAATAATTACTAAAGCTTGATAACAAATCTTGATAAATATCAGGCCAAGGGCACACAGTGATTTTTATTTTCTTCACCAGAGTTCTGACTATTTTTGGTCTTTAGCAGAATAATTCCACAAAATTGTTACACTAAATCCATGTAAGATTTGGAGTCAGTGTCTACTTAACATGGGTACAAATGATGTTAATGCAAAACTAATTTATTTCTATATGCAGGGAAGAAATGGCAAAGGAAATTATATATATAAGATATCATTTAAAAGTGTATTAAAAGCATATTAGCTACCTTTGAGCAAATCTAAGGAAGACATGACAGACACTAACATAGAGAATTATACAATGTGGTCCTGCCACACTTTCAAATGGTATCTTGTATATAATCCCCTTTGCCATTTCTTACATGCATAGAAATAAATTCGCTTCTTATTAACATCGTTTGTACCCACGAAGCCTGAGCTTTATGCTTCCATCTATATCGTATTAGAAAATTAGAAGAAAGTAATCATAAGATGATAGCAATTGATAGGAAAAATTCATAACAAAAGTTCTTAACAAAGAATATGAGGAATCTTTTTAAACACAAGTAATTGGAAAAAAAAATTGTAGCAGAAATCATAATGAATGATGAAATAATGACAGCTTTCTTTTTGAAGAGAAAAAAGATAGCAATGTCTACTAACAATAATCCTAAGAATTGTACCAGATGCCTTGGCCAGAGCAAGAAAGAAAATTATGAAGTATTAGTATTGGAATGGAAAACACAAATTATTTTTAGATAATGAAATTTTGCATATTAAAAAGTAAATATAACCCACTTATGTAAAAGTGCAACCAATCTATGAACTTTCATTACGGTTGTAAAGCTTATGTTAAATATAATTCAGAGTTTATAAAAATAGCTTCACTAGAGTTACACTAAAAATTGTAGAGAAAAACTTCATTAGTTGAATTAAGAACTGATATAAAACGTCTTCTAACTCTTAAGCATAAATATTGTCTCTCTGTTGAATGGACAGTGGAATATGCTTTCCAAAAGTGTGTCAAACATCTATTGTGTAATAAAACACTCGAAATTTAGGCTTACAGAAACAACTAGGTTTATTGATTCCATGGGTTGAAAGAGAATAGTTCCTGTTGCTCTTCTGTGAGCTCACTTTCACGAGCTGGGCTGCAGGCTGAGGGAGCTGGACAATTTCCTCTGGCAGTCTTAAGTCTCAAGAAGTTTAGATGAGATTATTAGCATGGTGGCAGTGTTCCACACACAGCAGATATCAAGGATCTGCACATGTCAGATTTGCTTAGGATCCAGTGACCAAAGTTGAAACCCATCAGAATCTTCCTGATACCAAAGCCCTTCCATAACCCCCATTTCTTTTTTGTAGGACAAAGGTTTCAGCTTCCTAGACCTTCCTGGAGTTCCAAAGGGTAGATTCAAACAATTACTAATTAGAAGACTGAGGGAATGCAGAGAGGAAGGAAAGGAAGTCAAGAAACAACAGTTCATCATCTGGCAGTGTCCCGGTTACCCCTCAAGGGGAATACATATCAAGCCGATACAAATCTTTCAATTACTCTGCAGGAACTAGGGACCCCACCAGGTGGAGGACGGTAACTTCAGGCTGAGCCAAGCACCTAGACTCCTGACTCGTTGGAATCAAAAGGCTGATATTGCTGTTAACTCCTCCACAACCAGTCAGAGTAAAGTCACATACTGTGCGCACAGATGTGCTAAGCTGCTTCAGTTGTGTCTGACTCTTTCTGGCCATAGGATTCTCCAGGCAAGAATACTGGAATGGGTTTCCATGCCCTTCTCCAGGGGATCTTCCCTACCCAGGGATCAAAACCAAGTCTCTTATATCTCCTGCATTGGCAGGAGGGTTCTTTACCACTAGTGCCACCTGGGAAACCATACCCCGCACACCTCTCCACAAATTCTGACAATAAAAATTGTTCTCAGAAAACAACTGGAGAGTGTTCAGGGTTTTTTCAGCATCAGCTGCCCTGGATTCCTTGTCTGGTCTTTCATTAAAATGTTACACTTTCTTCACCATGATTCGGTGTCAGTAGATGGCTAGACTGTGCATGTGAGGGGACTTAAGTTTGGTTCCATACAAAGTGACCACACAATCAAGTCCAGCATCAATGCAAAAAGGGTTGTACAACTATGGACTCTTAAGAGCTATTGATGAAACAACCGCAGCAAGTGCATACAGAATGCTCTGAGGACACTCTGAGGACAGAGTGGATATTTCAAGCTGTCTCCTAGTAGCAACCAACACCAGAGTTCAGGCAACCCCTGTAAGGAAATCAGAGGCTCTTCCACTGGTAAAAAAGACATTCTGGGTTCATAACAGATCAGCATAGACTCACTGAGTGATTTGGGTCTAGGATTCTTTTGTTTCAGAGCTTTTCTTTCACCACGGTTTGACTTGCAACCTATAGTGTCAACTCTGTAGAGGGCTGAAACTTTAAAGGTGATATGAGAAGTGTTAGGTCAACATAAAGCATAGTTGATAGAAAAGCAAAGCTAAAAAAAATATACAGTAATTACTAATAGTTACATGACTTGTATTTATAGGGTTTTCACAGACAAGAATGTGCCACTAGTGGCACCTGCAGCTTCAATATGACTGTCTTGGTTTCAACTCCTCACTACCAGGCAAGAGACATGTGACCACGCTGGAGATTAGAGAATGGGCCAGCAGTGATTGTGGAATGAGCCCTTCTGAAGTCTAAGCAGTGGGCATTGACCTGTGTGGCATGAGCAACAGTCTCTCATTCCCACTGGGCACCTCCTACAGCCTGAAGAATCACACCAGTGTGTTTGCATAGTATGTACTTCATAAAACCTTAGAGTGGAATCCGTCCTAAAGTGGAAGCAAATTTAATAAATTGTATGCTTGACACAACCTGGATCTCACCCTGGATCAAGGAAATGTCTTTATAGTTAAGAGGAAGTTGAAAGTGATTCACAACAAATCTAAACCCAGAGTGAGAGATGCAAGGAAAAATGTCACATATTAATGCAAAGAAGCACCATGGTAGTGTGTGACTGGCACTGTATTTTTCACATAATTCCAGGAGTAGCTGTTACCTCATTAGAGATACAACACCATTAGATTATGCAAGAAGAGGGAATTGCCTGTAGAAATTATGTTTCAAGGGATCAGGTATACAGAAATCAAATACTATCCCTATTAAGAAACAAAGGGCTTGTTTTGACTTTTTGTCTTAATCTGAATTAACATAGAAATGATAAATGTCTCCTTTCTGTCTGATGCTTTTCCATACAGAATTCATTTACTACACCCGCATAAGAAAGACAAAATTGTTTTTATATTTTTTTCTAAGTCTTCCAGTCAAGGAAGAAAAAAGTCCCACCCACACTTCAGCTTTACACATGCCAATTTTATGAAATGTCTAAATTGAATTTATGACTTTTAAGGATAAATACCCAATCTCAGAAATATACCAACTTATGTGGATAAATTCTAGAGTTACTGAGAGACAACCTGAGAATCAGCCCTAAGCATCTAAGGGGACCCACAGAACTGATGAGCAGTGAGGTGTGGGCTTTCTCTCAAAGACAAACCCCATCAGCTGTGCTGGGACTGGTACACATAACTAGACCAACTAGACCTGTTTCTGGAATCTCAGTCTTGCAAAGATTTGGGGGACATTTATTTCTTTCAACAAATATAGAAGTTTAAGTTAGATTTTAAAATTTTGATAAATTTCTAAGATAAAACAAAAATCTTGGCATTTCCTGACTGCATTATGCCCAAAGGCTGGATTTATTGCTTGTCTCAAAAACGGGTTGAAATTCCAGTGGCTGGAGCTCAGGTCACCTCTGTCAGGGTCCTGGAAGCAGGCATTAATGATACACGCATTCTTTGGAATGGGTCATTTACCTAGTGGTTACATTACTCACAAGGGGGCTCCACTGTATACATGGGTCTGAATTTTTATTCATCAATGACATAAGCTGAAAAGTCTCAAGTAAAGACTTCACACTGACCAAGTGGAAAATTCTCTGACACACCAGCTTAGTAACTAGAAGCTGAGTACTCCACAGCATATCCTCCCAGCATCACTGACTCAGAGAGTAATGGCTCTAGACCCAAGGGCACAACCTTACCTTCTTCAGGTTAATATTCCAGGAAGAGGAGGATACAGGCACACCAACAAGGCGTGCATGCCACTGAGCAAGTAGAAGCTAGCTTTAAAGGCACTAAGACATCTACTCCTCATAGCAACCTTGGGTAGAAGGCATTTCCATTTGACGAATAAGAAAACTGAGCCCCAGAGAAGCTAAGACATCTGCAGAGGCCACACGGTAAGGCCATGGCAGGTCTCAGACGGTGGCCCTGGGCCACATCTTTGTTGTGCTACAGCCTGAGGCTGGGGTCAGAGAGAAAGTGGCATGGGTCCCTGTGAGTCTTAGGAAGACTGTTTTTGTTTGTTATATAATTATATGCTTTCTCAGTACA
Organism: Procapra przewalskii; assembly: GCA_006410515.1. Classification (NCBI taxonomy): domain Eukaryota; kingdom Metazoa; phylum Chordata; class Mammalia; order Artiodactyla; family Bovidae; genus Procapra; species Procapra przewalskii. The sequence continues at coordinate 1,669,135 of SJYF01000723.1, read as the reverse complement.
GTATTGCATCAACCAAATATCACAGGACTAGACACAGTAGCATAGAATGGAATTAGGAGTAGCTGATTCTAAATAAATTTTAGTTTCTTTTTTGGCATACTTATAAATTTTTATTCCTTATTTTTCATCTTGTCAGACTAGTGGGGACAAAAGGAAAGATATTAGGATATTCCTCTGTAAAGTTCTGTGGTCTGGAGGGGTTTCTCTGAATTACAAGTGCTTGGCTCATAATATATAAAGAAGGGGGAAAATGACATTGTAAATTTTAAAAAATTATTGAAGTACAATTGATGCACAATATTATGTTATTATAATTTTTAAAGATTATATTCCACTTATAGTTATTATAAAATATTGGCTATAATCCTCATGTTGTACAATATACATACTGTAAATTAAAATTTTTTTACTCATTTAACTGGGTATACAAAATGACACTTTATATGGAATGCATATTTTCACATTTTGTCTAACAGCTTCATGACTTTATGAAACATGAAGGTCTGAATGGGGGCAAGGTTTAAACCCACTGTCTTTCAGCATCTGAGTCAGGCTCTGTAGTGACTGTAAATGTGTCTGGCGAATTCTGCAGAAACATGTTCATGGCGTGGGTGCACTGACGGATGTGTACCTCTGTGCACTAAATAATCATTCTTCCCAAAGTCATATGTTGAAACTCTAATTCCCAATATGATGGTATTTGAAGGTGAGGCCTTTGAGATATTACATGAGGTCATGAGGGTAATGTTTCCAAGATAAGAGTAGTGCCATTATATAAAGAGAAAGAGACATGAGATGTCTCTCCACTATGTGAGCGCAGTGAGAAGGCAGCCATCTAACCAGGAAAAGGGCCCTTACTAGAACCTGACTATGCTGGCACCCTGATTTCATACATCGTACTTCCAGCCTACATAACTCTGAAATAAATGTTGGTTGTGAAAGCCTATGATATCCTGTTACAGAAACCCAAGCTGACTGAAATATACACCCTATTCCACTTCTCCATGTTTGCTCTCAAGGTTCAGCTAAATAAAACGACAAGGATTTTTTTTAATGGAAGCCTATCTCACCCTTAGCCAGAAGTCCCCAGTCTTCTCCACAGCCAGAGAGAAAGGCTCTCATGCTTCCGGGCAAGCCAGCACACCTCACTGCTCCTCCTCAGCTCAGACTCCACTGCCCCCACTCCAGGGGCGAGAGGAGCTGCTGCAGGGCTAGGCATCGCTCACGTGAACGGATGCTCACAGAGGGCTGTCTGCTTCCTGCTGTGTTTGCTCTGCAGTCCTGCTGACCGACACAGCACTCTCCTCCATGGCCAGTGCCTCAGAAGGGAGAACACAGACTTCTGATCACCTCACTACTTCTGGGGCGTAGGGAGAGAAAGTGAGCTTAACCACGATGGTCCTAACTAGTCCAGTTTTTTCAGGAAGGAATAATTAACACACTGCATCATTTTTCCACTGAAGATGTTTCTTTGTAAAGAATAATTCAGACTCATAATATGTGTCAAAATACATTCATTGAATGAAAGAGAATGGCCTTTCCCTTTCATCTATACCTCCTTGCCTCCTGCTTCCAAGTCAAGGTTGAATGGTCATAAGCAGAATTTTCAGAAATTCTCTGTAGTCTCAGCACTTAGAACATGATCTTACAAAACAGCTGTCACAATTCATACCAAAGGCAGAGTCACCACTGGTGTATTCTGGGTCTCATCCTTGGCCCACTGCATTGCCCAGCTGTCCTTTTACTCCCAACCACAGTCCAGAAGGATTGTAATCCTGTCAGGTAAGTGGCCATGTGTACAAGAATATTTCAGCTTTTGAATAAGGCAGAAAGGAGCCTCCAGGTAGATCCAGATGAAATGACAGCTGTTTGGACCACACTCCACTGCATTTCAGGCCAAAGGCATGAAATGAATGGATTATTCAAGTCCATTGAATTTTTAGCATAAATCAGATTTATTCTCTATTATTTTAGAGAATCATTTTAATTCTGAAGAAGCTGCCCTCAATTCATATTTCATGTGGCTGAACACCATTTCCAAGCTCAGTTAGACTGAGTTATGACATACGTGGTTTCCTGCAACAAAATTGGATTTTAACTTCATTTAACATGGCAACAATTATTATCATAAACCATGCTTCCATTTTCCCTGAGACAAATCAAAAATTGTTTCACTTTTTATAGCTCATTTTCACTTTAAATTTATTTTTACCTCAGTCGTAAGAGATCCACTACAATTTATTGTGTAGTCAGCTTTATTATTTATTAGCATAAAAATTAAATTTTTGTAGAGAAATTATTGTGAACCT
>SJYF01000723.1:1619930-1630494 GCA_006410515.1 Procapra przewalskii | reverse complement strand
ATGGCATCACAGACTCAATGGCATCACAGACTCGATGGACGTGAGTCTGAGTGAACTCCGGGAGATGGTGATGGACAGGGAGGCCTGGCGTGCTGCGATTCATGGGGTCGCAAAGAGTCGGATACGACTGAGAGACTGAACTGAACTGAACTGATAGTTAAATACAATTCATTCTACTATCTGAACACAGCATTTGGACATTTGCTTTGTTTTCATACAAGGAAGCAGCCAGAAAGGGTACTTTGTTCCCCCTGAAGCTTTCTAATTGCCTCTCTAACTCCTGCTTACTCAGAAGGAAGGTGGGGGCATGCATACCAGTGACTAGGGTTTTCAAAAGCTATTTTATGAAATAAGGCAAATGTTTCCTGGGTGGGAATGTTTCAGTTGGAGTCAATGTTAAATCTCTTTGGGAAATTTTGGAATAAATTAAGCTCATTTAAAGGCAGAAGAGCCCGAGTTTCATCTTCTAATTAATTTACCTAGAAAGTAGGCAATATTCCTTTTTTAATTAATGTTTTTTTGAGCAGTTTAAGTTTCACAGAAAAACTGCTAGGAAGGCACAGAGATTCCCACACATCCCTTGCCCCACGTATGCATAGGTTCCCACATATCACTTGCCCCACATATGCACAGCCTCCCCCACTACCACCTATGGTTTTTGTTAGGTCGCTAAGTCCTACCCAGCGACCCTGAGGCCTGAGCATGCCAGGTTCCCCTGTCCTCCACTATCTGCTGGAATTTGCTCAAATTCATGTCCACTATGAATATCTGTGTAGTGCTCAGTGAGCATCATCTGTTTAACCATCTCATCCTCTGCTGCCCCCTTTTCCTCCTGCCCTCAATTCTTTCCGAGCATCAGGGTCTTCCCAATGAGTTAGCTTTTCACGTCAAGTAGTCAAAGTACTGTCGCTTCAGCTTCAGCATCCGTCCTTCCAATGAATATTTAGGAATGATTTCCTTTACGATTTGTTGGTTTGATCTCTGTGCAGTCCAACGGATGCTCAAGAGTCTTCTCCAGCACAACAATTTGAAAACATCAGTTCTTCAGTGGTCACCCTTCCCTGTGGTACAACTCTCATATCTGTACATGACTTGAAAAACCCATACCTTTGACTATACAGACCTTTGTAGGCAAAGTGACGTCTCTAGTTTTTAATACTGTCTAGGTTTGACATAGGTTTCCTTCCGTCTTTTAATTTCACTACCAATACCTTGCACCAAAGCGGTGTAGGGCTTCCTGGTGGCTCAAATGATAAAGAATCTGCATCCAATTCAGGAGATCCAGGGTCACTTCCTGGGTTGGAAGATCCCCTGGAGAAGGAGATGGCAATCCCCTCTAATATTATTGCCTGGGAAATCCCATGGACAGAGGAGCTTGGCAGGCTACAGTCCATGGGGTCACAAAAAGTCAGACATGACTGAGCAAATGGCACACAAAATGGTGCACATGTTACAGCTGATGAACCTACAGAGGCTGATGAACCTCAGTGGGCATCACTATCATCGTCCAAAGTCTGTAGCTCACACGATTATCTACTCTTGGTATTGTTTAGTTTATGTTGTTGTTGCTGTTCAGTCACTATCCTGTCCTCTCTCAACTTGTTGCCCACTGGTCTTCTGTTGTGCCCCTGGCTGCTACAGCAGTGTAAGGTTCTACTTCTCAGAGTATATCTGGCCTAATAAGAGGCACCTTTCATTCCACTATGGTCTATGACAACCATCTCTAGTTATGTCTGCTGTGTCACTTAGGAAGATCCTTTCTTTTTATTGTACCATGCCATTTTAAAGCTCCTAATACACCTTATGTTGTGTGTGTATGTGTGTGTGCTCAGCCCTGTATGACTCTTTGTAATCCCATGGACTATAGCCCACCAGCCTCCACAGTCCATGGGATTTCCCAGGCAAGACTACTAGGGTGGGTTGCCATTTCCCTGGCAGGTGGATTCTTTACCAAAGAGCTACCAGGAAGCCCTGTATAGTCTATGGATTTGAACAAATATATGATATGTATTCACCATATATATTACACAGAATAGTTTCAGTATTCTAAAAATCCTCTGCCTGTTCATTTCTCCCTGCATGCATGCTATGTCGCTTTCTTGTCCAACTCTTTGTGACCCTATATACTGTAGCCTGTCAAGCGCCTCTGTTCATGGCATTCTCCAGGCAAAAACACTGGAGTGGGTTATCATTTGCTTCTCCAGGGGATCTTCCTGACCTTAAGACTGAACCCAAGTCTCCTACATCTCCTGCGATGGCAGGCAGGTTCTTTATCACTAGTACCACATGGGAAGCCCTTATCCCTCTATGCTCCCCTAAACCCTGGCAACTACTGATCCTTCTGCTGTCTCCATAGTTTTGCCTTTCCCAGAATATTTAGGTGGAATCAGAAGCAGATAGCCTTTTCTGATTGACTCATTTCAGTTGGTAATATGCATTTTTATGGTTTGTCTTTTCTTTTTAGTGCTAAGTAGTATTTCATTGTCTAGATAATCCACAGTTTATTTACCCATTGACCTACTAAAGGACATCTTGATTGCTTATAAGTTTTGGCAATTGTGAATAGAAGTGCTATGAATAACTGTGTGCAGGTTATTATGTGGACATAAGCGTTCAGATCCTTTGGATAAATGCCAAGGAGCACAGCTGCTGAACCATATGGTAAAAGTATGTTTTGTTTGGTAAGAAACTGCCCAGGTGTCTTGCCAAGTGGCTCTACCATTTTGCATTCTCACACAGTGAATAAGTGTTCCCATTTCTCCACATCATCAACAGCATTTGGTATTGTCAATGCTCTGAATTTTGGATGTTTTAATAAGTGTGTAGTAAGTAGCACCTCATTGTTTTAGTTTGCATTTCCCTGATCTCACACGATGTGGAGCGTCTACATATGCTTATTCACCATCTTCACTGGTGAGGTGTTTTTAAAGGTTTTGACCCATTTTTAGTCAAACTGTTTTCCTTACTGATGAATTTTAAGAGTTTTTCATACATTGTATTTTGGAAAAAGTCCTTTATCATATGTGTCTTTTACAAATATTTTCTTCCAGTTTGTTTCTAATCTTCTCATTCTCTTGAAATCTTTCCTAGAGCACAAGTTTTCAATTTTAATGAAGACTTTATTTTTCTGTTGTGTTCAGACATGTCTGATTCTTTGCCACAGCATGTACTGTAGACCAGGATTCCCAAGGCTCAGTGGTAAAGAATCCACCTGCAATGCAGGAGATGAAGGAAAACTGGGTTCAATCCCTGGGTCTGGAATATCCCCTTGAGGAGGGCATGGCAACCCACTCCAGTATTCTTGCCTGGAGAATCCCATGGACAGAGAAGCGTGACAGACCACAGTCCATAGGTCACAAAGAGTTGGGCACAATGGAAGGAAATGAGCACGCATGCACACAAACACTGAACAGAATGAAAAGGCAAAAATATATGAAACTAAAAGATGAACTACCCAGGTCAGTAAATGCCCAGTATGCTACCTGGAGAATAGTGTAGAATTAACTCCAGAAAAAATGAAAAGACAGAGCCAAATTGAAAACAACACCCAGTTGTGGATGTGACTGGTGATAGAAGTAAAGAAAGTTCCATGCTGTGAAGAAAAATATTTTATAGGAATCTGGAATGTTAGGTTCATGAATCAAGGTAAACTGGAAATGCCCCCCCCCAAAGACGGAAAGAGTAAACATCAACATTTTAGGAATCAGTGAACTAAAATGGTCATGATGGGTGAATTTAATTCAAATGGCAATTATATTTACTACTGTGGGCAAGAATTACTTAGAAGAAATGGAGTAGCCCTCATACTTAACAAAAGAGTCCAAAATACAGTACTTGGGTGCAGTCTCAATAATGACAGGATGATTTCTGTTTGTTTCCAAGGCAAACCATTGAATATCACAGTAATCCAAGTCTATGCCCCTACCACTAATGCCGAAAAAGCTGAAGTTGAATGGTTCTATGATATCTACAAGACCTTCTTGAACTAACACCAAAAAAGATGTCCTTTTCATCATAGGGAAATGGAATGCAAAAGTAGGAAGTCAAGAGATACCTGCAGTAACAGGCAAGTTTGGCCTTGGAATACAAAGTGAAGCAGGGCAAAGGCTAATAGAGATTTGCCAAGAGAAAGCACTGGTCATAGGTCACACCCTATTCCAACAACACAAGTGATGACTCTACACATGGACATCACCAGATGGTCAATACTGAAATCAGATTGATTATGTTCTTTGCAGTCAAAAGTGGAAAAGCTCTATACAGTTAGCAAAAACAAGATCAGGGGCTCACTGTGGCTCAGATCATGAACTCCTTATTGCAAAGTGAAAGTGAAGGTCGCTCAGTTGTATCTGACTCTTTGTGACCCCATGAACCACACAGTCCATGGAATTCTCCAGACCAATACCCTTTCCCTTCTCCAGGGGAATCTTCCTGATCCAGGGATTGAACCTAGGTCTCCCACATTGCAGGTGGATTCTTTATCAGCTGAGCCACAAGAGAAGCCCCCTTATTGCAAAACTCAGACTTAAATTGAAGAAAGTTGGGAAAATCATTAGACCATTAGGGTAAGACCTAAATCAAATCCCTTACAATTATACAGTAGAAGTGACAAATAGATTCAAGGGATTACTTCTGATAAAGTCCCTGAAGAACTATGGCTGTAGGTTCATGACATTGTACAGGAGGCAGTGATCAAAATCATCCCCAAGAAAAAGAAGTGCAAAAAGGCAAAATGGTTGTCTGAGGAGGCCTTACAAATAGTTAAGAAAAGAAGAGAAGCAAAAGGCAAAGGGGAAAACGAAAGATATACCCATTTGAATGCAGGGTTCCAAAGAATAGCAAGGAGAGATAAGAAAGCTTTCCTCAGTGATCAATACAAAGAAATAGAGAAAAGCAATAGAATGGGAAAGACTAGCACTCTCTTCAAGAAAATTTGAGATACCAAGGGAACATTTCATGCAAAGATGGGCACAATAAAGTGGTATGGACCTATCAGAAGCAGAAGAGATTAAGAAGAGATGGCAATAATACACAGAAGAACTATACAAAAATATCTTAATACCCCCAGATAACCATAATGGCCAGACATCCTGGAGTGCAAAGTCAACTGGGTCTTAGGAAGCATCACTATGAACAAAATTAGTGGAGGTGATGGAATTCCAGCTGAGTTAATCCAAATCCTAAAAGATGATGCTGTCAAAGTGCTGTACTCACTATGCCAGAAAACTGGGAAAACTCAGCAGTGGCCACAGGACTGGAAAAAGTCAAGTCAGTTTTCATTCCAATCTCAAAGAAAGGCAATGCCAAAGAATGTTCAAACTCCTGCACAATCGCACTCATCTCTCATACTAGCAAAGTAACACTCAAAATTCTCCAAGCTAGGCTTCATTAGTATGTAAATGGAGAATTTCCACATGTGCAAACTGGATTCAGAAAAGGTAGAGATATCAGAGATCAAATTGCTGATAATATTGGATCATTGAAAAAGGCAGAGAGTTCCCAAAAAGTATCTACTTCTCCTTTATTGACTGTGCTAAAGTCTTTGACCGTGTGGATCACAACAAACTGCAGAAAACTCTTAGAGATGGGAATACCAGACCACCTTACTTACCTCCTGAGAAATCTGTATGCAGGTCAAGAAGCAACAGTTAGAACCGGACATGGAATGATGAAATGGTTCCAAACTGGGAAAGAAGTATGTCAAGGTTGCATATTGTCACCCTGCTTATTTAAATTATATGCAGAATACACCACGCAAAACGCTGGGCAGGATGAATCACAAGGTGAAATCAAGACTGATGGGAGATGGATGAAACTGGAGCCGATTATACAGAGTGAAGTAAGCCAGAAAGAAAAACACCAATACAGTATACTGACACATATATACGGAATTTAGAAAGATAGTAATGATGACCCTCTATGTGAGATAACAGAAGAGACACAGAGGTATAGAACGGACTTTCGGACTCTGAGGGGGGGGGGATGATTTGGGAGAATGGCATTGAAACATGTATACTATCTTGTAAGAAACGAAGCGCCAGTCTATGTTCAATACAGGATACAGGATCCTTGGGGCTGGTGCACGGGATAATCCAGGGAGATGATATGGGGTGGGAGGTGGGAGGGGGCTTCGGCATTGGGAGATCGTGCACACCTGTGGCCAATTCATGTCAATGTATGGCAAAACAAATACAGTATTGTAATGTACGAAAAATAAAATTTTAAAAATTAAAAAAAAAGACTGATGGGAGAAATATCAATAACCTCAGATATGAAGATGACACCACCCTTATAGCAGAAAGTGAAGAGGAATTAGTCTTTTGATGAAAGTGAAAGAGGAGTGTGAAAAAAAATGGCTTAAAACTCAACATTCAAAAAACTAAGATCATGGCATCTAGTCCCATCACTTCATGGCAAATAGATGGGGAAACAATGGAAATAGAGACTTTATTTTCTTGGGCTGCAAAATCACTGCAGATGATGACTACAGCCATGAAATTAAAGATGCTTGCTCTTGGAAGAAAAGCTATGATAAAGCTAGACAGCATATTAAAAAGCAGAGACATTATTTGCCAACAAAGATCCATCTAGTCAAAGCTATGGTTCTTCCAGTAGTCATGTATGGATGTGAGAGTTGCAACATGAATGAAGCTGAGCACAAAAGAACGGATGCTTTTGAACTGTGATATTTAATAAGACACTTGAGAGTCCCTTGGACTGCAAAGAGATCCAATCAGTCCATCCTAAAGGAAATCAGTCCTCAATATTCATTTGAAGGACTGATGCTGGAGCTGAAGCTCGGATACTTTGGCCACCTGATGCCAAGAACTGACTCTTTAGAAAAGACCCTGATGCTGGGAAATATGGAAGGCACGAGGACAAGGGATGATAGAGAATGAGATGGTTGGATGGCATCACTGACTTGATGGCCATGAGTTTGAGCAAGCTCTGGAAGTTGGTGATGGACAGGGAAGCCTGATGTTCTGCAGTCCATGGGGTCCCAAAGAGTCAGACACAAATGAGCAACTGAACTCTTCTGAACTTTCAGACTTAACTGAACATGACTACACTATAAAATAATACATTTAAAAAAACTGGATTCTAGTTTCAGGGAATATAAACTCTATGGAGTGTGTTTGTTTTTAAGACAGGACATCTCCATGTTTCACATATTATTTGTTTTCTTTGCAACATTTCTCTCTTACATCAAAAGTCTTGTTTTATCATACAGTAAATAACTTTCTAGTTATGGCTGAAGTGACTCATTTTTACATTAATTTTCCATAGGTTCTTTTAAAAAAATGTCATATTACTGCTCCCATGATCTAGTGACCAGGTGGCAAGAAACAGGGAGGTAGAAGCAGACTCACTCCTGGAAAGCGTTGGGTCTCTCAGGCACACTAAGCCTCAATCTTCTCCTTTGCAAGAACAGTATCCTAATAGCTCCTCCCTTGAAGGATCTGCGAGAGTCTCACATGAAGTCCATGTGGACCTCGACTAACATAGCTCTCATCATTATATCTAGCATAGGCAAAAGGTCCACCCATGAAAATGTCCAAGGAGCTGGGTATAAGCTGAAACTTCAGTGAACCTAAATTTCCTCTAGTTCTGATTTACTTTAAGATTTGCTTTCTGAGTTTCAAGCTGCTGGAAGCTGAGAGACACCAATAAGAAATGGACAGAATTGCAACAGACGTTCTTCTGACAGCATCCAAATGTTATGAGAGTGTCAGAACAGGGGAGAGACAAGACGTAATGAAAGGAAACAGTCACAAGCTGCCAGAGAGCGCTGGCCTCTGGAACCAGGGCCCGTGGCCAGTGCCACAGTCACTGGAGGGCTTTCTGGGCACCGAGGGTCAACACTGAGCCCCAGCAAGCCCTCGAGTCAAGGACCACAGAGCAGTGTTTATAGTCAATTAACTGTCTTTGAGATGGCAGAATTGCAAAATATGTTTTAGAAATAGTGCTACCAAAAGGTGATTAAATCTGTCAATGTGGCTTGGGGATAATGTGTATTTACATGTGCTGACTGGTTCCTTGTGACTCTGGACACAGGGAGTGTTTGCTGGGTTCCTATGCAAGGCTCCTGGTCACAAAGATAAGAAGGCAGGCAGGTAAGATGCTGCTGTCCCCAGAAGCCCTGCCTGCAGGGTGCGGCCGGTCAGCAAGAGAGGCACTGGGACAGCACAGCTGGGTCTGCTCAGCTCACATGCAGGCCTGTGTGACTGAAAGCCTGTGTCCTGGTATTCCCTCACGGGCTCACACCCTTCAGCGTCTTTCCCTCTGGCTCGGAAAGTAATAAAAATGTATTCCCTGGGACTCAAAGATGGCCTGTGGTATTTCTGTAACCTTTCTTTTATTTCTACTTTCTGATAAGGTGATTATTAAGGAGACATCTTGATCAGGGGTCTCCTAGGGATCTGGAGAGACTAGTATGAGACAGTGAGGAGCATGTTCCCAGGAACATACCCTCTGCCTGCTCAGATGAAGACCCTCCTCCAACAAGGCTCTCAGGCCAGAGCTGTCCCCACTTTGCTCCCCTCTGTGCCCCTAGGGGCATCTGTAGTATCTGCTGGGTTCTGGAGACAGGAGTGCTTCTCCTCCTAATCTGCTAGTAATCAACTTCTAAAATGGCAATATTTGAATGTTCAAACCAGTTTGCTGCCACCATATTTCCTAGTGTTCTCAAGCACTAAGTGTTTGGAATATTCTCTATCACACTTAGACATCACCAGGGGAAACACAAGAGTGTCGGCTCATAGCTGGTAGTTCTCTCCAGCAGGTTAGAGGTTGAGTGGAGGGTGTGCGCGCATGTTCCCATGTTTGTGTGTGCACAGATGGGGCAGAGGAAGGATACAGACGTGTCAAAAAGACCACAGCTGGGAGGCCCTGGCTGGGAAGGGTTAGGAGAGAGGCAGAGGGACACACCACTGTATGTTGGGACCCAGAAAGTTGAATATCTCCCCCACAGGGGGAAAAGTGAACATGGATACTCTTCTTCTTACATACACTTTTTAATAGTTTTCATGAGTGAGAGACCATATATGTGGTCTGCAATGGGGAGAGGCAAGTTCAGGGAGAATTACAGGTGTTTTCGGAGGTTGAGGAGGGAGGAAAGGATCCTGTCATCAACTCTGCCTCCTTCCTGGGCTCATAGTCTGGCTCCAGTGGTCTTCAGCAAGGGGCCTTCTGTGCAGAGCTGGCCTGTCCTCAGCCACACAGGCATGATGCTTGAGCCAGAGAGGAACCTAGCTTCTGATGGAGCCCATGAACACATGCTAGGCCTTCTTCCCATCCTACACCCAGTGGTAAAGAATCAATCTGGCAATGTAGGAGATGTGGAATCGATCTGGCAATGCAGGAGATGTGGGTTTGGTCTCCCGGGTTGGGAAGATCCTCTGGAGGCGGAAATGGCAACCCACTCCAGTATTCTTGCTTGGCAACCCACTGCAGTATTCTATTCTCCAGAATTCTCTCCCATGGACAGAGGAGCTTGGTAGGGTACAGTCCATGGGGTCACAAAGAGTTGGATTCGACTTAGTGACTACATGCAAATGTTATCTCTGACACATGACTCCAGGCCCTAAGGATTCTAGGCTAGTCTTATGGTCCAAAACTGGAGACCACAACAGATTTGTGGACCAAATCTGTTCCAAGTATTTATAAACACTGACCCAACAAGGTGTTTGGAAGCACCCTAGGGCGTGCGGTCACTTGCTTATTGCTCAGAACAGTTGTTATTTTCCTTGGCCTAGATTCCTCTCTCCCTTCTTCCTTCTCCCTGGTATCTTTCTCTTTCTCCTCCCTATTCCCTTCTCCCTCTTTCCCCACCCTCCTTCCACACACAAACACACACGCTCCAGGGTGCCAGGAGCCAGCGTGAGGAATCCCACCCATGACAAGGTCATGAGGAAGGAAGCCTGACAAAATACAAGGACGTGATCAGGCTTCAGGGGTTCCCCCTGGAATTTCCTGAGCATCCACTCCCCAAAGCCAGAGTCTGCCTGCTTTACTGTGTTATGCTTTCCACCTACTCTTCTGACATTAATAGGGGCTGTCCCCCCACCACATTTTTCTGGGAAAAAATTAATTTAGAGCTTTTAGATAATAAATCTCCTGGACATAATACGAGTGTTTTGATCCAAAAATCCCTCTGATGGCTTTCTAGCCCACATGCACGACTCGCACAGCTGCACATGTGATTGTTTGAAGCCTCCTGACCTCGGGAGGCAAAGGAAGCTTAAAACATTCTAGGAATGTAGGGGCTTCCGAGGAGTCAAAATCATTAGAATAGGACTGATTACAGGTTTCATTTTTTGAGCCAATACTTGCTGCCAAATTTTCATATCCTTTATTTTTAGATATAGTTGGTATATAGAAAAACAAGTAGTGGATCTGGTATTAGCAACATTAGATCTTTGAATTGAGTGCTTTCTTTGTTATAACCCACTGTACCTTTGTTCTACAGGAATGTAACTTTATTTAGTACTTTGAGGGTGATGCAGAGTAAAGAAAAAACACTTCTAGGGAAAAGGAGTTTTCTGGTTGATAGACAATTATCCAG
>SJYF01000723.1:1593545-1606576 GCA_006410515.1 Procapra przewalskii | reverse complement strand
ATAGTTCTATTAACATATCATGAAGCAGACTTCAGATAAAGATAATTACTAATGACACAAAGACATTACATAATGATAGAAAGATCATTTCTTCAAGACAATATAACAGCAATATGCTATGAAGATCAAAGTGCATAAAGCAAAACTTGATAGATCTATAGACACAAAAAATTCACAACTATGACTGGAGATTTAAAACCCCACTCAGACCATTGATAGAACTATTAGATCATCGAGGACACAGAAGAACTGAACAAATCAGTTTATAAACAGAACCTGTAAAATAATTCACACACGTAGAAAAACTCCAGCCTAAAACAGAAGAGTACACATTTTTAATCCAATACCTTTGAAGCATTTACCAAGATAGTCCATATCTTAGGCCATGCAATAAACCTCAAGAAATTTAAAGTAATTGGAAACATCCAGAATTTGTTCTCTTATAAAAAGGAAATAAAAGTAGAAATATAAAAGGAGAGGACAACAAGAAAATCACAACATATTTTACATAATTTATAGGTGTAGTTTATATATCAAAGAAAAATTTTTAAATGCATGAAACTGAATGAAAGTGAAAATGCAACATATCAAAATATATGGAATGAATCTAAAGCATTGCTTCATGGGAAATTTATAGCACTCAATGCGCTTTACATTAGAAAAAAGATCAAAATTCAAAAATCTAAATTATTAACTAAAAAAAAAGCAAAATAAATCCAAAGCCAGAGAAAGAAATGAAATAACAAACATAAGAGCAGAAATTAAAGGCATTGAAAATAGGAAAACAATAGATAAAAAACAATGACACAGAAAATCTGATTTTCAAGTCAGTAAAAGTGATAAACCTCTAACAAGAAGGAAAAGTAGAATAAAGGCACAAATCACCAATATCAGGAGTGAGACAGAGGATATTCCTACAGAACTTCCAGCCATTAAGAAGAAATGGTGGGTACTATCAATAACATCACACTCAAATTTGATAATTAGGAAAAGATGGAAAAATTCTCAAAATCTAAACCTGTGAAAATTCAACTTAGATCAAATAGACAACCTGAATTGTCTTTTAACTTTTAATAAATTATATTTATAATTTAAAGGCTCTCCTCAAATAAATCTTCAGACCCAGATGGTTTCATTGGAGAATTTTACTCATATTTCAAATATAATTAACCCCAATTTTGTTTGATTCCTTCCATTATTTGTGTTTGGCGTATAAGCTTCCTGAAAGCAATGATCGGATTTATATTTTTCAATCAGTCAGTTCAGTCACTCAGTCATGTCTGACTCTTTGTAACCCCATGAACTGCAGCATGACAGGCCTCCCTGTCCATCACCAGCTCCTGGAGTTCACCCAAATCCATATCTATTGAGTTGGTCGTGCCCTCCAACCATTTCATGCTCTGTCATCCCCTTCACCTCCCACCTTCAGTCTTTCCCAGATTCACAGTCTTTTCAAATGAGTCAGTTTTTCACATCAGGTGGCCAAAGTATTGGAGTTTCAGCTTCAACATCAGTCCTTCCAATGAACACCCAGGACTGATCTCCTTTACGATGGACTGGATGGATCTTCTTGCAGTCCAAGGGACTTTCAAGAGTCTTCTCCAACACCACAGTTCAAAAGCAGCAATTCTTCAGCATTCAGCTTTCTTTACACCCAACTCTCACATCCATACATGACCACAGGAAAAACTATAGCCTTGACTAGACAGACCTTTGTTGGCAAAGTAATGTCTCTGCTTTTGAATATGCTGTCTAGGTTGGTAATAACTTTCCTTCGAATCACCATCTGTAGTGATTTTGGAGCCCCCCAAAAATAAAGTCTGCCATTGTTTCCACTGTTTTCCCATCTATTTGCCATGAAGTCATGGGACCGTATGCCATGATCTTCATTTTCTGAATGTTGAGCTTTAAGCCAACTTTTTCACTTTCCTCTTTCACTTTCATCAAGAGGCTTTTTAGCTCCTCTTCACTTTCTGCCATAAGGGTGGTATCATCTGCATATCTGAGGTGACTGATATTTCTCCTGGCAATCTTGATTCCAGCTTGTGCTTCATTCAGCCCAGCGTTTCTCACAATGTACTCTACATAGAAAAATAAGCAGGGTGACAATATACAGCCTTGACATACTCCTTTTCCTATTTGGAACCAGTCTGTTGTTCCATGTCCAGTTCTAACTGCTGCTTCCTGACCTGTATACAGATTTCTCAAGAGGCAGGCCAGGTGGTCTTGTATTCCCATCTCTCTTAGAATTTTCCACAGTTTATTGTGATCCACACAGTCAAAGGATTTGGCATAGTCAAGAAAGTACAAATAGATGCCCTTCTAGAACTCTCTTGCTTTTTCCATGAGCCAGCGGATGTTGGCAATTTGATCTCTGGTTCCTCTGCCTTTTCTAAATCCAGCTTGGACATCTGGAAATTCACAGTTCATGTATTGCTGAAGCGTAGCTTGGAGAATTTTGAGCATTACTTTACTAGTGTGTGAGATGAGTGCAATTGTGCGATAGTTTGAGAATTCTTTGGCATTGCCTTTCTTTGGGACTGGAATGAAAACTGACCTTTTCCAGTCCTGTTGTCACTGCTGAGTTTTCCAAATTTGCTGGCATATTGAGTGCACCACTTTCATAGCATCATCTTTTAGGATTTGAAACAGCTCAACTGGAATTCCATCACCTCCACTGGCTTTGTTCATAGTGATGCTTCCTAAGGCCCACTTGACTTCACATTCCAGGATGTCTGGTTCTAGGTGAGCGATCACACCATTATGATTATCTGGGCCGTGAAGATTTATATTTTTAATAACAAGCAAAGCACCCGGGATAGAGTAAGTGATTAGCAAATAGCAAGGTGAATGAATAACCATGCAGAGGAAATTCCCTCAGAGAATACTGTAGAGTAATAGGTGTTGTTATTGTTGTTTTGTCACTAAGTCATGTGTGACTCTTTGTGACCCCATGGATTGTAGCCTTCCAGGCTCCTCTGTCCATGGAATTTCTCAGGGAAGAATACTGAAGTGTGTTGCCAATTCCTTCTCCAGAGATAAAACACAGATCTTCTTCATTAACAGGTAGATTCTTTACTACTGAGCCACCTGGGAAGCCCATAGGGTGTACATGGGTTCATATAAAATACATATATTAAAGTCACCTGATTGATATAAATTCAAATTATTGATTGTGTTTGCCCCTAGGGACAGGAGCAGGATTATGTGGCAAATGGTTGGATAATTCCTTTTTACACAGTATATTTCTCTAATCTATACAATTATTTTTCATTCATAGCACATGTTCATGCATTGCTCTTGGAAAGCAAACATTTTTTTAAGTAGACCAGGAAGAAAATAATGCATGTTTTAGTGTTTAAATAAAATATATTTAAGCAGTTTTTTTTTTAAAAAGAACACTTTCTGCACTGTTGGTGGGAAGGTACATTGACACAGTCACTGTAGAAAACAGTATATTGACTCCTTAAAAAAAATTAAAAATATTATCCAACAGCCTCATTCCTGGCTATATATCTCAAAGAAATAAAACCACTGTCTAAAAGAGTTATTTGCAGGCCAATATCCATTATATCATTAGCATTATTCACAATAGTCAAGACACGGAGTTAACCTGTGTCCATTGATGAATGAATGGATAAAGAAAATGTGGTGTATATAGACAATAGAATATTGTTTAGCCATAAAAAAGTCCTGCCATTTGCAACAACATATATGAACTCTAAGGGCTCTGTGCTAAGTGAGATTAAATCAGACAGAGAGACGTACTGTATGATCGCACTTATATGCAGACTCTAAAATCATAAATTCAGAGAATAGCTTGGGGTTGCCAAAGGTGGGGGCTGTGGAAGTGGGAAAATGGGTAAAGGTGGCCAGAAGGGAAAATTTTCCAGCTATAAAAATCAATAAGATCTGAGTGTGTAATATATAGCATGATTTTACGTTAACAATTAACAATATGGATCATAAGAAAGTAGATCTTAAAAGCTGTCATAAGGAAAATCATTGCAACCATATGAAGTGATAGACTTTAACTAATCTTACTGCAGTAATTATTTTGAAAAAAATATATATTTGTATCAAATCACCATGCTGTACACCTAAAACTAATACAATTTATATGTCAACTATATCTAGATTAAGCTGGGGCAAAAGCCATACTTTGATAGTTTTTCAAGGGCCAGAGCCATTTCAATCACTTCTTCACCTCCTTCAAAATAGCACTTCTGGTAATTAAATGTGCACTGTGCTGGATAACATCAAGGAGTTGGGATCCAAAGTACTGGCTTTGTACCCAGCTCTCCTCTCTCCTTAGTGGTGCAGCTTGGGCACCTGCTTCATCACTGGGTTCTCATCATCTCCATCTCACAGCAGGAGCTAAAAGAGTGGTACAAAGTCAATTTTTTTCTCCTTTCTAGTCTTTCTATTGTCCCAGGGGAGACTAAGATAGGTTATTTACACTTTATCATTCAGACTTATGGCCACATGATCAGATACAGTTGCCATACATTTAAAACCCCAGCTGATCATTTCATGGTCCATCTTTAAAAGAAAAAAAAAAAAACTGAAAGAAAAGAGACAAACATTTGTCATCTGTAAAATAATATTTCCCAAAGTGGAAATCAAGGATTTAAAAAAATCCACCACCTAAGGCTCTTAGATGAACTGATCATTCCTCATTGAAAACTAAAAATAAATCATAAAAGCACAAGTTTTATTTTTTTCCTGTTTTTCCTCTATTTAGCTTAACATCACCCTAAGACAGAATCCTTGGTTATGAGGGCATGTCTTGTTAGGATTTCTGTAAGCATCAGCTGCCCATCAGCTGCCTGAACCAGCAGTGGCTCATTTTTGTCAAGTGGGCATCCTGTTAATTAGGCTGGTAAGCATGCACACTGCTGTGTCTCTCAGCAGGGCCCCTCTGATTCCCAGCAGCTGCAGATTCACACGAACAGCTGGATAGTCAATATGACCACTAGACTTTAGCACAAATGTGTCTGGCTGGTAGCTGTGTGGGAAGCTCTTTATTCTAACCTTGCAGCTAAATGCCCTCCTCAAGTCATCTCTTTCCACTCTCAGTGAGTAGAAACTGTTACCTCCATTGTGGAGTGGAAGCTCACTCCAGGCACCGGGTCCTTCGATTCTTATGTGAATCCAGACGCAGAACATAGTCTTTCTGAATCCTGAGTCTAACACAGTATCTAGTATAGTATATAACTAAGTATCTAGTATAGTCTGGTAGAAAAAAAGTCAAGTAATATCGAAACAAGGACCTTAGACTCTGAATACGACCAGAGAGTGCCACTTTTGAGTGCTGCAGTCTGATTTACTGCTGCTTACCTATGGTTTCCCTGGTGGCTCAGATGAAAAGGATTTGTCTGCAATGCAGGAGATGCAGTGCTTGATCCCTGGGTCAGGAAGATTCCCTGGAGAAGGGAACAGCAACCCACTCCAGTATTCTTGCCTGAAGAATCTTAAGGACAGAAGAGCCTGGTGAGCTACAGTCCATGGGATTACAAGAGTCAGACATGACTCAGCAACTAACACTTTAACTGTCACTTAACACTTCAAGGAGTGTTTACAGAAGTATGATGCTCAGGATGCATGTGTAAGTGAATGAATAATCATTTACTATTGGTGTATCATGTAACAGAAAAAGGGAAAATGGCCTCCACAAAGATGTGGTGGGGATGCACATGTGTGGTCAGATAGTATACACATGATAGTCATCAGCATAGAAGAGACAGAACTAGAAATTCATTCAGACAGAAATCATGGAATCTGCTTCTGGCCCTAACCTCAGCCTGATCCTTTCAGTGGATGCTCTGAGGGGTCACACATCTGTAACACAGTGTGCCTTATTTGCTGCATCCCCGGGTACTTGCTTGTCACACAAATCTGGCCTAAGATGGGAGTCTAGATAAGGCTTGTAGTATTAACCTAGGGCATGAGTGGTAAAGAGGCCTGTCTTCTGTTTTTCTCTTCCTGATGGATAAATCCTAAAATGAAGAACTCTGGGGGTAGTGAGAGAGTTCTCTTGGGTAGGTTGATAAGGAGTCCCAGGCTCTTGAGGAGGAGAAAGGTCTAAACCTTTTTTTCTACATGCCTTCATCTTAGTCATATAAGACATTTTTTTTTCTTAAACTCTGAGTTCTTATGACAACAATCTAAGACTAACTTTCTTTAAGACTTAAATTTCAATAATTTAAGACTTAAATTTCTTTAATCCCAGAGTGAATAAGTGCACAACAAAACAACTCATCTTGCTCAAGGGTATGTATTTCCTTAAACTCTGTACTAATGATTATATAACAACAGTGTATCTTGCTCAAGGACATATTTCGCATTCTTAACAAGAACCTTCTGACTAATCCTTTTCTGATAAGACCTTACTATTGTTCTAATCCTTTTATCTTAAGATGCATGTTATGGGAATGGGTCTGGTAAGACTTTTCTATTGTTAGTAACCAACTGAAAACATATAAGGCCTTGATAACTAGCAAGTGGGGCACTCTCTGCCCCCTTCTGATGTCTGTGTCAGATGCTTTCTCTGTCCCTTTTACACTGTGATAAAACTCTTCTGCACAAAAGCTCTGAGCAATCAAGCCTCGTCTCTGGTCCCGAAGCTAAATTCTCTTCTTTGGAGATCAGGAATCTGACACCATTCACCATAAGCTATCAGTAGGACAGGTGCTGACTTGAGATTCCCTAATGATAACACCCTCTAAATGCCCATGTGGTATGGGCAGCTCGTAGTGGCTGTTCCCCCGAGACACTGAACAGAGGCTGCTCTTAATAAAAATCCTCCTGCCAGGCACCTGCTCGCAATTCTCCACCCTGAAACGTTGACAGAGAGGTAGATTTGATAGTGGTGAGATATTTATTTAATTTTAGGCCTTCAGTTCCTTAGATCCTTACTGAAATGCTCCATGTCATGAAGGTTGAAACTGGGGCTCTTGTAAGCAGAGACAGTACAGTCTACAATAGCAGCCGATGTGAGAGAGGAATTTCCAGCACTGCTATGGACTGAATTAGGCCCCTCCAAATTCGTATGTTGAGGCCCTAACTCCCAAGTGATTACATTTGGAGATTAGGCCTTTATAGAAGTAATTAAGGCTAAATGAAGTCATAGACAACCCTGGTAAAATTAGTGTCTTTATATGATTAGTGTTCACTATGTACACAGAGGAGGTCCCACTTGCAAGCCAGGAAGCAGATTCTTACCTGTCACCAGATCAATCTCAGACTTGTGGCGTCCAAAACTGAGAAATAAATTTCTGTTTTTTAAGTCTACCAGTCTACATATTCTGTTAGAACAGACTAAAACAAACCCTAAAATACTAAGCCAAAACAATTTTGCATATTAGGTTGGTTAGTCCAAATCTTGAGTCCTAAGTATTTATAAGCTAGACAATTTCCAGTGGCCATGATGAGTGCATACACTAACAGTGACAAAATGTGAACGGTGAAGAGCACTCACCAGTTGATTTGGGTCCAGAAAGCACAAAGGAGAATATAACAATAAAAGAAAATACTGCTGGTGGTCATGGTGTGTTTCAGTTATCCCTGGAACTGACTCTGGCTACAGACACACACACACACACACACTGTATAGATTTTAGAAAAGGGATCCAGGTCAGAGTACTGTTAACCGTGTAAGTGATTCATGGTTGCAGCCCTGCAGGAAGCAGAGAGTAAAAGAGGAGTGGAACCTGGCTCAGGGCAGTGGGGTGACGGTGAGCCATGGAAGGTAAATGCAGGCTATGCAAACAAGGAGTGTCTACTGAACTATCAGAGAGGCACTGAGCCATTTGTGGATGGAAACACACCACCAAAATTGGCTGAAAATAAGTGATCTGGAGAATTTTACAGATGCTGTTTTGTTGAGGGTCATTTTTTTTTTCCTTTCACTCAAGCCATTTGCCCATCTATTCAGAGCTGCTGTTGAAAGATATATGTGTGGTGTGTGTTAGTAGCTAAGTTGTGTCCAACTCTTTGTGACCTCAAGGACTCATCAGGCTCCTCCGTCCATGGAGTTCTCCAGGCAAGAATGCTGGAGTGCATTGCCATTCCCTTCTCCAGGGGATCTTCCCAACCCAGGGATTGAACCTGGGTATCCTGAGTTGCAGGCAGATTATTTATTATCTGAGCCAGCAGAGAAGCTATTCAATATTCTCAACCAATGGTTCTCAAGCCTTTACATACTTAGACAGTGCTAATAAGGTTCTTCAGAAACAGCATTTGTCCATGGAGGACATGCCAAATTTTTCTCTCCTGCCCCAAGTGCTAACCAACACCTCTGTGAGCACTGCAATGAGGAAAACAAGTGCCGGATCCCAGCATTTCCTGGGAAAGCTGAAGACCCTTGACTGTGCATCAGGAAGTCTGCAATCCACGCAGATGAGTAGCACACAAGATCCACCATGAGACAGCACTGCTCAGACTCCTCGGAGCTGAATCTAAGAGGGAATGAACTTACTGTGAACCAGTACAGTTTGGCAACAGGAAGGAAAGAGGCACAGTCTGAAGGCATACAAGGCTGAAGAGATGATTCTCCCCTTTCTCATCTCAGATAACTATTTTCTTTTCCAAACACTCAGTGCTTCTTCTGGCCTCCATTTACTATAGGTTTTTGCAATTAATACCATGAAAAAATAAATAACAGATGACAAGAAATCAGAAATCAAACTAAAGTTCTGAAAACTCAAGGTCCCTGACAGGCAATAGAATCCTAGGATGTTTTTCTCTTTGCATCTAGGAATGTACGAATTCTAAATACTGAAATATGAAACTGGAAATTCTAAATATGAAACTGGAAACTGCTCACTTAGGTAGTTCCTGCTTAAAGTTTTCATAGTCTAGCACAGGGAAACATGATAAATAGCATAGAGTCAGACTGAGCATAAAGCTATCAGATTTTTATCCACCTAAATCAAAGGAAATTGTTATACAAAGAAGTTATAGACTGAAAACAAGCAATTACAAAACTAGAGCCACCATTATCAACAAAAGTAGAAAATGCACAAAGGATCTTATTTTGGATGTACCGAATGCACTATTATCTTGGAGATAAAATGAATACAAAGTGACATTGTGTACTGCATTGTATGGGACAGCGGACAGTGCATGGGGCTTTGCTTTGCAACACATCCTTGGAAGAAAGGCTGACAATACTGTATCACTAGATTGCTAAACTGGACATGTTTTAAAATGGTGAATCATGGTACTTCAATGATGCTATTATTTTCATTTTAAAATAAGTCATATTTCTGATTCTGACATTGATCTGAATTCCTGAAAAGGAATTTTCACAATTTCTTTCAGGCTTGTGTGAGTTTTGTTTTGTTTTTAACTACAAGCAAGTATTGAATGAATCAGTAATACTCATCAATACCTGAAGCATGTATGAAAAGCTGGTTTGTTTAAGGTAGTACCCTGGGCATCCCTGCAAAGTTTTTAAGAAATTGAAATGCATGTTGGAGTAGTTCAGGGCATTCCCCTGCTATTAACCACAGACATGAGACCTCCAGGTAGGTGTGACACACACAAGCCAAACCACTCTTTCCCCATTAATCAGAGAGTCATAACTTGGGCACTGTCCCTGATGCCCTTCACGACCTTCTTTATAATCAGGCATTGAGTTCAGCATCGCATCTCTGGCATTTTCCGAGCTCTCCTTCCAGTAGAAAAGGGCACAGTGGGAACTTTACACAACCAGTCCGAAAATTTCCAACTCTTTCAGCACTCCACCATGCAAGTTCTTGGATTTGAACCCTCTTCTGGGAAGCGTGCCTGACTTTTAAGAGCAGAGTCAACCTCTAGTGTTAAAATAACTAGTTAAGGAGGCCATTAGTCCAAAGTTGCTCTAAAACCCTGGTAACTGCCTGCATAAGCAAACCTAAACCTAAGTCAATTCCTGTAAATGCAATGGTATCCCAGAAAATGAAGTTTAAGAACAACCCATCATAAATAACCACCTAGGCTTTCCTGAGTAAGAAAACTGCTTAATCTGTAATCAATCAAATAAATATCTTGCTTTGCTTCCCCATCTACTCAAAAAAAGGGCATTCCCAGTGGCTCAGTGGTACAGAATCCACCTGCAGTGCAGGAGACATAAGATACGTGGGTTCAGTCCCTAGGTTGGAAAGATACCCTGAAGGAGGGCATGGTAACCCACTTCAGTATTCTTACCTGGAGAATCCCATGGGCAGAGGAGCTTGGTGGGCTACAGTCCATAGGGTTGCAAAGAGTTGGACACGACTGAAGTGACTTGGCACTCACACTGTTCAAAAAAGGGCTCCCTCAGTGACTCAGTGGTTAAAAAAAAAAAAAAAAAAAACCAGTCCACCCACAATGCAGGAGATGCAGGAGACACAGGTTCGATCCCCAGGTCCAAAAGATCTCTTGAAGGAGAGCATAGCAACTCACTCCAGTAGTTTTTGCCAGGAAAACCCCATGAACAGAGGAGCCTGGAGGGCTATGGTCCATGGGGTCCCAAAGAGTCAGATACAACTGAAGCAAATATGCACACATGCACACACTCTGCTCTATAAAAGCCGTACCCCCAGCTCCTGTTGGTAGAGTGCTCCTAACCATTTTTGGCTTGGTACTACCCAACTCTAAGTGATGTTGCTCAAATAAACTCTTAAAAATTTTAACGTTTCAGTTTATCTTTTAACACTAGAAATGCTTCAAGTAACAACTGAACTAGTCTTAGTACAGAGATTACTTGCTCCTCTACTTAGCAGCTCCTCAAACTCCACAACTGCTGAATTAAACACATCTTGTTAGAATGACTTATTAACTCTCCTTCCTCCTTGACAGCAGGAAGGTAAGTGTAGGTCCTTTGGCATAACTAGCATAACCAAGAGTAACACCAAGCTATTCTATAAACATTGGTTCATAAACAAGCGATTAAAGAATGAGTATCATTACCTTTTCTAAGCCCACAGTAGTTTTTTGGTGCTAGTAAGCATTTTAGCCCCTGTAATGTGTTCAATAGCTGTGTTCCCTGGGAACACAGATTTAGAAAGAGATAGAATTTAACTGTTAGATTATAGGAATAAAAGGGCTGGGCAGTCATATATACTTGGGAAATGCTTACTGTTAGCTCTCTCTCTGAGAAATGTATGCACATCAGCATGATGAAGGCTGTGTTGATCTCTTAAATTTAAAAAAGGAAAATGTTTAATTTTACTTAGCAGTCAAATTGGAGCTACAGAAAGTATTTTTTACTTGTTTGTTACTTTTTTGGCATACCTTTTTATGTAAGCCAGAAGCAATTTCCCAATACTAGCTTTTTCTCCATGCCCTTTTAATACAAGGTTGCTAAGAGCTGAGTCTCTTAAGCCTTTTATGCTGCAAGACTTCCCCCAGGCCACTCTGCTGAGGGGACCCTGCAGGTGTGCTCAGGGGAAGGGACAATGGCTCCTTTCTTTCCTTGTAACCAGCAGTTAGAGGTGAAATGGTTGAAGCACCAACTGAATTATTCTTAGCACAAAGGTCAGGATGCATTGTGAGGAAAAGAGAATAAAGGCTTCCTCTCCTTAGGATGATCCGGAAGGAAGTCTGACCCACCAAGGGCCATCTGTCATGCTTTCTAGCATTTATACTCTTCACTGGGAACATGCCTATAATGTCTCTGTAAGAGGTATTTGTCTAGGTCTTATCTAATCATAAATTGATTTTTAATTTAAAACATGATTGGGCAGTGGAATCAGGATGGCTGCATAGTCTCTAAATTTCCCCAAGTTCCCCAATGCAAGTCAGACAGATCATTGAAGACGAGGATAACATATGAAAAATCCACATCTTTAAAACAAACAAGGGTCAGGGAATAACCTTGAAACCCAAAATACTGGTAGGTGGTTACACTGGTGGGTAGTCACACTCGTAGGCAGGGTTAGCATCAGGGCGCTGGGGTGGCAGATGATGTAAGGAAGAGGGTACTTGAAGCCTCCTGGCTGATCCCCCCAAAAGAGGATCTGGCCCCAGGAAGAAGCAACCCGGGCAATGGGTCAGCAGACTATGCAAAACTGAGAAGCCCTTGTAGGCCCTAAGCAGCAGGTTTGTGCAGCAGAGGGATTGACAGTCACAGGGCACCAGGGAGCTCATGCTGGTCACCAACACTGAGGAAGCTGCAGGAGCAGACCTTGACCCATGCAGAGCAGGAACCCTGGGCAGGATAGATAGAAAGGCTCCTGGGTTGGGGGTTGCAGCAAACCAGATTGCAGAGAGACAGAGAGACAAAAGCCCTCCATCCCCAGAGGAAGGCCCACTGGAAGGCCAGTGAACACGCGGCTGGTCCTTGGTCCTGATGGTTTCTTTGAATATTATGTGCTTCCTAGCTCTGAATGATGGCCGTTTCTAGGAACCGTGACAAACCGACAGCAAT
Source organism: Procapra przewalskii (assembly GCA_006410515.1). Classification (NCBI taxonomy): domain Eukaryota; kingdom Metazoa; phylum Chordata; class Mammalia; order Artiodactyla; family Bovidae; genus Procapra; species Procapra przewalskii. The sequence continues at coordinate 1,594,182 of SJYF01000723.1, read as the reverse complement.
GTCCATCCCTAAGTGCCAGATGGCGGTGGTGGTTTAGTCCCTAGGCTGTGTCCAGCTCTTGCAGCCCCACGGACTGTGGCCCGCCAGGCTCCTCTGTCCACGGGACTCTCCAGGCACGAGTACTGGGGTGAGTTGCCATTTCCTTCTCCATGGGATCTTCCTGACCCAGGAATAGAATAGAACCTGGGTCTCCTGCATTGCAGGCAGATTCTTTACCGAATGAGTTATGAGAGAAGCCAGATAGCATTTTTGAAATACCATTCTCCACGGAGTGGGGACAGGGCCCCATAGAAATTAATTCGATAACTTGGGAAAGAAGCATACAAAGAGATTCTGGGACGTCATGTGACACCCGAGGAGGGTCATGTCAAAAGTCACAGAAGCCAATCTGAAGGGGTTTCTATTCACCAGTTCAGTTCAGTTGCTCAGTCGTGTCCGACTCTTTGCAACCCCATGAACCGCAGCACACCAGGCCTCCCTGTCCATCACCAACTCCAGGAGTTCACTCAGACTTGCATCCATTGAGTCAGTGATGCCATCCAGCCATCTCATCCTCTGTCATCCCCTTCTCCTCCTGCCCTCAATCCCTCCCAGCATCAGAGTCTTTTCCAATGAGTCAACTCTTCGCATGAGGTGG
>SJYF01000723.1:1515384-1535061 GCA_006410515.1 Procapra przewalskii | reverse complement strand
CAGTTGTTTCTCTATATTTATCTTAATAGATGGTAAAATTTCAGAGCACCAGGAATAAAAGGAATTTCCCAAAGCATCCAGAAAGAAGAAAAACATTACAAAGAATAATTAATCAGAATGATATTAAAAATTTTAATAAGCAAAATTGAAGAACAATGGAATAATTCCTTCATAATCCTGAGGAAAATGATTTTCAATCCCACAGTGGAGTTTAATCAACGATGAAGAAGGTCTGAGATCTTGGGTAAAGGGGGTCCAATGCCAGAGGGAATTGGAGCTCTTCAAGGAAAATCCTTATATGACAGATGTCCACCAGGATTACAGCTCTCCTAGGTCTACATAAAATGCTATAATCCAGAAGGACATTTGTCCCATAAATCATCAGACAGAACTGACTGCATAGAAAATTCTTATGAGAGGTGTATTACAAACTGTTGAGAGTACAGGAACTTTTAGTGATGCACTCTAAAAATTAAACTGAGCCTGAAGCAGAAAAAAGTCAATTTTTGACTTCAAGGAAAAACAAAGAGTTAGATGAGAAATGACACTAGCCTAACAATGAAGAGAATTTACATGGTGAAAAGAATGAAAACTCTCACATATGTGTTTACCCAATTGAGACGCATTTGCACAGGCAGGGTGAAGGTTCTGGACAGGGGCTGTGAGGTACCCACAATACTCAGCAACGACTATAAAAAGTCAATCATTTGTGTCTAAAATTAAATCAAAGAAGTAGAATACCCAGATTACTGATAAAGAGAGCTAATTATCAGAAAATTACAGCTTAAAAAGGTGAAAGTTGTTACCTCTGGTCTGGAAATAGGATTGAGAAGACAGACATGATTTTTGTTATGTTTAAATGATTCACAAATAATATAAGGATAGGAAAAACAAGTTAACACAAAATGAAATTTAGGAAAGTACACACATTTTCAAAGTGCTGTTGCACAGTTTCCATTTATGGAGGCATAAGCTACTATGTCCAAGACCAAACTTGTCTGTTACTCCAGGTATCTCTTAACTTCTTACTTTCACATTCCAGTCCTCTGTGATAAAAAGAACATCTTTTTTTGTGTTACTTCTAAAATGTCTTGTAGATCCTCATAGATCCATTCAACTTCATCTTCTTCAGCATTAGTGGTTGGGGCATAGACTTGGATGATGTGTCTTAGACTTGTGGATGTGTCTGGTGGAAAAAGTAAAGTCCAGTGCTACAAAAACAATATTGAATAGGAATGTTGAGTGTTAGGTCAATGAATCTAGGTAAATTGGAAGTGGTCAAACAGGAGATGACAAGAGTGAACATGGACATTTTAGGAATCAGTGAACTAATGGACCAGAATGGGTGAATTTAATTCAGATGACCATTATATCTTCTACTGTGGGCAAGAATCCCTTAGAAGAAATGGAGTAGCCCTTATAGTCAACCAAAGAGTCCAAAATGCTGTATTTGGGTAGAATCTCAAAAATAACAGAATGATCTCTATTCATTTCCATCACAAACCATTCAATATCACAGTAATCCAAGTCTATCTCCCAACCAACTAATGATGAAGAATATGAAGTTGAACGGATCTATGAGGACATACAAGACCTCTTAGAATTAACACCAAAAAAGATGTTATTTTCATCACAGAGAACTGGAATGCAAAAGTAAGAAGTCAAGAGACACCTGGAGTAAAAGACAAGGTTGGCCTTGGAGTACAAAATGAAGCAGGGCAAAGGTTAACAGAGTTTTGTCAGGAGAATGTCAGGTCATAGCAAACACCCTCTTTCAACAACACAAGAGACGACTGTACACATGGACATCACAAAACGCTCAATACCAAAATCAGACTAATTATATTCTTTGCCTCTTGATGAAAGTAAAAGAGGAGAATGAAAAAGTTGGCTTAAAACTCAACATTCAGAAAACTAAGATCATGGCATCTGGTCCCATCATGGCAAAAGGATGGGGAAACAGTGGAAACAGTGACAGACTTTATTTTTAGGGACTCCAAAACCACTGCAGATAGTGATTGCAGCCATGAAATTAAAAGACGCTTACTCCTTGGAAGGAAAGTTACAACCAACATAGCCAGCATATTAAAAAGCAGAGACATTCCTTTGTCAACAAAGGTCCATCTAGTCAAGGCTATGGTTTTTGCAGTGGTCAAATATGGATGTGAGTTGGACTATAAGGAAAGCTGAGTGTAGAAGAACTGATGCTGAAGAAGGCGGAGGAATAGGACAGGGAGACCACTCTCTCCCTCACAAATTCATCAAAAGAACATTTGAACACTGAGTAAATTCCACAAAACAACTTCTGGAAGAGGACATCAGGCACCAGAAAAAGCAGCCCATTGTTTTCAAAAGGAGGTAGGAAAAAATATAAAAGACAAAAAGACAGACAAAAGAGACAGGGACAGAGCTCCATCCTAAGAAGGGAGTCTTACAAAACAGAGAAGTTTCCAAACACCAGGAAGCACTCTCACTGCTGAGTCTGTGGCAACCCTTGGAGCCACAGAGAGCAACATAACTGGGAGGAAAAATAAATAAATAATTAAAACCCACAGATTACGTGCCCAATGGTAACTCCCCCAGAGGAGAAGCATCGCAGACGCCTGCATCCGCCACTAGCAAGTGGGGGCTGGGCAGGGAAGTGTGGGCTGCATTGCTTAGAGTAAGGACCGGGCCTGAATGACCGGAGGGCAATCTGAGGGAAATAACCTGGGCTAGCAAACCAGACTGTGGGATAGCTACCATGTGCAAAGTCCTAACCTAAGACACTGCCAGGCCTGCTTACAGAACAAAGGGCTGATTGCTGCTGCTGCTGCTGCTGCTAAGTCGCTTCAGTCGTGTGTCCAACTCTGTGCTATCCCATAGATGGAAGCCCACCAGGCTTCCCCGTTCCTGGGATTCTCCAGGCAAGAAAGCTAGAGTGGGTTGCCATTTCCTTCTCCAATGCATGAAAGTAAAAAGTGAAAGTGAAGTCACTCAGTCGTGTCTGACTCTAAGCGACCCCATGGATTGCAGCCTACCAGGCTCCTCCGTCCATGGATTTTCCAGGCAAGAGTTCTGGAGTGGGGTGCCATTGCCTTCTCCAAAAGGACTGACTAGAGCCATGCAAAAAGCCCTAACTTAAGACACCTGCTCACAGAACAAAGGACTGAGCAAAGCTAGCCGGCTGAGACCATCCCCCTCCGGTGACAGGGAACCAGAGCCAGAAGGGGGCAATTGCAGACCCAGAGAGGTATTATCTACCAAACTGCAAGCAGGCTTCTTTGCTAACTAAGACTTCTTGGGGTTCTGGACGGTCAACATCCGCCTGAGAGGGTGTGCCAGTTGTACACCCAGAAAACCTAGCGGCAGGAACGAGGGTGATGATAAGTTGCAGTGACCACACTCGCCAAACACCTGGTCACCTGACCTGCTCAGACCTGGGAAAGGCACAAAACACAGGCCCAACTGAGTCTGCACCTCTGAGGACTACCCAAGTGCCTGAACCAGAGCCGCTTAGACTTGGGAGGTGCATGCAGCCCAGGGCCAGCCTCGGATGGCTGCCAGCAGAGCAAACTAGAGCCTGAGCAGTGTGGGCAGGGAGAGCACACACGCCATGAGCAGGGGCAGGCCCAGTGTGGCTGAGACACTGTGAGCACACGCCAGTGTTATTTGTTTGCAGACTCCCTCCCTCCCTACAGCACGACTGAACAAGTGAGCCTAAAAACGCGTCCACCACAGCCTCCTTGTGTCAGGGTGGAAATCAAACACTGAAGACACCAGCTAACAGAAGAAGCTAAAACAGAGGGAACTGCCTTGGAAATGAGAGATGCAATAGATTAAAACCCTGTCGTTAGTACTGATCACACAGGAAGGGGCCTATAGATCTTGAGAAATATAAGCCAGATCAAGGAACTATCCGAAAATGAACTGACTCCACACTGCCAACAACAACACTGGAGAAAGTCCTACATATATTTTTACTATTTTTACTATCATTCTTTATTGTTTTTTATTTTTTTTTTAATTTTTAAGTCCTCTATTGCTCTTTTAATTTTCATTTTCTTTTTTATTTACTTTTTTTTTTGCTTAAAATATTGTATTGGTTTTTAACCTACTATTACTTTGCAAAAAAAATAGATCCTATTTTTTAAAGCAAACAATATATATATTTATAATATTGTGACTTTTTTTCTTTAATATTGTATTTTTGAAAATCCAACTTCTACTCTAGACTTTTAATCTTTGCTTTTTGGTATTTATAAAAAGGACAACTTTGAAAAGTATTTGAAAAGTACAACTTTCCAAAACTGAACCAGGAAGAAATAGAAAATCTTAACAGACAAAGCACAAGCACAGAAATTGAAACTGTAATCAGAAATCTTCCAACAAACAAAAGCCCAGGTCCAGCGGCTTCACAGCTGAAATCTACCAAAAGTTTAGAGAACTAATACCTATCCTACTCAAATCTTCCAGAGAATTCCAGAGGAACATAAACTTTCAAACTCATTCTATGAGGCCACCATCAACCTAATACCAAAACCTGACAAAGATGCCACAAAAAAAGAAAACTACAGGCCAATGTCACTGATGAACATAGATGCAAAAATCCTTAACAAAATTCCAGCAGTCAGAATCCAACAACACATTAAAAAGATCATACACCATGACCAATTGGGCTTTATCCCAAGTAAGCAAGGATTATTCAATATCAACAAATCAATCAATGTAATACACCACATTAACAAATTAAAAAATAAAAGCCATATGATTATCTTAATAGATGCAGAAGGCCTTTGACAAAATTCAACATCCATTTATGATTAAAACTCTCCAGAAAGCAGGAATAGAAGGAACATACCTCAACATAATAAAAACTATATATGACAAACCCACAGCAAACATTATCCTCAATGGTGAAAAATTGAAAGCATTTCCCCTAAAGTCAGGAACAAGACAAGGGTGCCCACTTTTACCACTACTATTCAACATAGTTCTGAGTTTTGGCCACAGCAATCAGAGCAGAAAAAGAAATAAAAGGAATCCAGACTGGAAAAGAAGAAAACTCTCATTGTTTGCAGATGACATGATCCTCTACATAGAAAACACTAAAGACTCCATCAGAAAATTACTAGAGCTAATCAATGAATATAGTAAAGTTGCAGGATATAAAATCAACACAGAAATTCCTTGCATTCCTACACACTAATAATGAGAAAATAGAAAGAGAAGTTAAGGAAACAATTCCATTTACCATTGCAACGAAAAGAATAAAATACTTAGGAATATATCTACCTAAAGAAACTAAAGACCTATATATAGAAAACTATAAAACACTGGTGAAAGAAATCAAAGAGGACACTAATAGATGGAGAAATATACCATGTTCATGGATCGGAAGAACTGATATAGTGAAAATGAGTAACTATCCAAAGCAATCTATAGATTCAATGCAATCCCTATCAAGCTACCAGCAGTATTTTTCACAGAGCTAGAACAAATAATTTCACAATTTGTATGGAAATACAAAAAACTTCAAATAACCAATTCAATCTTGAGAAAAAAGAATGGAACTGGAGGAATCAACCTGCCTGACTTCAGGCTCTACTACAAAGCCACAGTCATCAAGACAGTATGGTACTGGCACAAAGACAGAAACACAGATCAATGGAACAAAATAGAAAGCCCAGAGATAAATCCATGCACCTATGGACACCTTATCTTGACAAAGGAGGCAAGAATGTACAATGGAGAAAAGACAATCTCTTTAACAAACGGTGCTGGGAAAACTGCCAACCACTTGTAAAACAATGAAACTAGAACACTTTCTAAAACCATACACAAAAATAAACTGAAAATGGATTAAAGATCTAGATGTAAGCCCAGAAACTATAAAACTCCTAGAGGAGAACATAGGAAAAACACTCTGCAACATAAATCACAACAGGATCCTCTATGACCTACCTCCCAGAATATTGGAAATAAAAGCAAAAATAAACAAATTAAAAGCTTCTGCACAACAAAGGAAACTCCAAGCAACGTGAAAAGACAGCCTTCAGAATGGGAGAAAATAATAGCAAATGAAGCAACTGACTAGGAATTAATCCCAAAAATATACAGGCAAGTCCTACAGTTCAATTCCAGAAAAATAAACGACCCAATCAAAAAATGGGCCAAAGAACTAAATAGACATTTCTCCAAAGGAGACATACTGATGGTTAAGAAACATGAAAAGATGCTCAACATCACTCATTATCAGAGAAATGCAAATCAAAACCACAGTGAGGTACCATTTCACACCAGTCAGAATGGCTGCGATCCAAAAGTCTACAAGCAATAAATTCTGGAGAGAGTGTGGAGAAAAGGCAACACTTTCACGCTGTTGGTGGGAATGCAAACTAGTATAGCCACTCTGGAGAACAGTGTGGAGATTCCTTAAAAAACTGGAAACAGAACTGCCATATGACCCAGCAATTCCACTGCTGGGCATACACACTGAGGAAACCAGAATTGAAAGAGACACGTGTACCCCAATGTTCATTGCAGCACTGTTTATAATAGCCAGGACATGGAAGCAACCCAGATGTCCATCAGCAGATGAGTGGATAAGAAAGCTGTGGTATATATACACAATGGAGTATCACTCAACCATTAAAAAGAATACATTTGAATAAGTTCTAATGAGGTGGATGAAACTAGAGCTTATTATATAGAGTGAAGTAAGCCAGAAAGAAAAACACTAATATAGTATACTAATGCATATATATGGAATTTAGAAAGATGGTAATGATAACCCTGTATGCAAGACAGCAAAAGAGACACAGATGTATAGAACAGTCTTTTGGACTCTGTGGGAGAGGGAGAGGGTGGGATGATTTGGGAAAATGGCATTGAAACATGTATAATATAATATTTGAAACGAATCACCAGACCAGGTTCAGTGCATGATACAGGATGCTTGGGGCTGGTGCACTGGGATGACCCAGAGGGATGGTATGGGGAGGGAGGTGGGAGTGAGGTTCAGGATGGGGAACATGTGTATACCCATGGTGGATTCATGTTGATGTATGGCAAAACCAATACAATATTCTAAAGTAATTAGCCTCCAATTAAAATAAATTTATATTAAAAAATTTTTAAAGAATAATTTATGCTTTTGAACTGTGGTGTTGGTGAAGACTCTTGAGAGTCCCTTGGACTGTAAGGAGATTCAACCAGTTCATTCTAAAGGAGATCAGTCCTTGGTGTTCATTGCAAGGACTGATGTTGAAGCTGAAATTCCAATAATTTGGCCACCTGATGAGAAGAGCTGACTCATTTGAAAAGACCCTGATGCTGGGAAAGATTGAGGGCAGGAGGAGAAGGGCATGACAGAGGATGAGATGGTTGGATGGCATCACTGACTCAATGGACATGAGTCTGGGTAAACTCTGGGAGTTGGTGATGGACAGGGAGGCCTGGTGTGCTGCGGTTCTTGGGGTCACAAAGAGCTGGACACGACTGAGCAACTGAATTGATATTCTTTGCAGCCAAAGATGGAGAGGCTCTATACAGTAAGCAAAAAAACGACAAGGAGTTAACTGTGGCTCAGATCATGAACTCCTTATTGTAAACTTCAGACTTAAATTGAAGAAAATAGGAAAAACTACTAGACCATTCACATATGACTTAAAACAAACCCCTTACTATTATACAGTGGAAGTGACAAATAGATTCAAGGGATTAGATATGATAGAGTGTCTGAAGAACTGTGGGCAGAGGTTCATGACATTGTATAGGAGGCCAGCCCCAAGAAAAAGAAATGCAAAAAGGCAAAATGGTTGTCTGAGGAAACCTTACATACAGCTGAAAAAAAGAGAGAGAGAGAGAGAGAGAGAGAGAGAGAGAGAAGCTAAAGGCAAAGGAGAAAAGATATATTCATCTGAATGCAAAGTTTCAAAGAATAGCAAGGAGAGACAGAAAGCTCTCCTAAGAGAACAATGCAAAGAAATAGAGGAAAATAATAGAATGGGAAAGACTAGAGATGTCTACAAGAAAATTAGAGATGCCAAAGGAACATTTCATGCAAAGATGGGCTCAATAAAGAACAGAAATGGTATGGACCTAACAGAAGCAGAGAGTATTAAGAAGAGGTGGCAACAATACACAGAACTATACAAAAAAGATCTTCATGACCCAGATAACCACGATGGTGTGATCCCTCACCTAGAGCCAGATATCCTGGAATGTGAAGTCCAGTGGTCCTCAGGAAGTACCACTACAAACAAAGTTAGTGGAGGTGATGGAATTCCAGCTGAGCTATTTCAAATCCTGAATGATAATGCTCATAATAGGCCAGCAAATTTGGAAAACTCAGCAGTGGCCACAGGACTAGAAAAGGTCAGTTTTTATTTCAATCACAAAGAAAGGCAGTGCCAAAGAATGTTCGAATTACCACACCATTCCACTCATTTCACATGCTTGCAATGTAATGCCCCAAATCCTCCAATCTAGGCTTCAACAGTACATGAACCAAGTACTTCCAGATGTTCAAGCTAGATTTAGAAAAGGCCAAGGAAACAGAGAGCAAATGGTCAACATTTGTTGGATCATAAAAGAAGCAAGAGAATTCCAGAAAATTATATACTTCTGCTTCACTGAACCTGCTAAAGCCTTTGACTATGTAGATCTAAAGAAACTCTGGAAAATTCTTAAAGAGATGGGAATACCAGACCTCCTCACCTGCCTTCTGAGAAGCCTGTATGCAGATCAAGAAGCAACAGTTAGAACTGGACATGGAACAACATACTGGTTCAAATTGGGAAAGGACTATATTTGGCTACATATTGTTACACTTCTTATTTAACTTACATACAGAGCATGTCATGAGAATTGCCAGGCTGGATGAAGCATAAGCTGGAATCAAGTTCACTGGGAGAAATATCAATAACCTCAGATATTCAGGTGACACCACCCTTATGGCAGAAACCAAAGAGGAACTAAAGAAGATCTTGATGAAGGTGAGAGGAAAGTGAAAAAATGGCCTAAAACTCAACATTCAAAAAATGATGATCATGGCTTAGGGTTCCATCACTTCATTGGAAATTGATGGGGGGAAATGGAAACATCAACAGACTTTATTTTCTTGGACTCCAAAATCACTGTAGATGGTGACTGCAGTCATGAAGTTAAGATGATAGCTTCTTGGAAGTAAAGCTATGACCAACCTAGACTGCATATTAAAAAGCAGAGGCTACTTTGCCAACAAAGGTCCATCTAGTCAAACCAATAGTTTTCCTGTAGTCATGCATTGATATGAGAGTTGGACCATAAAGAAAGCTGAATGCCAAAGAATTGATGCTTTTGCACCATAGTTTTGGAGAAGACTCTTGAGAGTTGCTTGGATTGCAAGAAGATCAAACCAATCAGCCTAAAGGAAATAAGTCCTGAATATTCACTGGAAGGACTGATGCTGAAGCTGAAACTACAGTACTTTGGCCACTTCCTGAGAAGAGACAACCCATTGAAAAAGACAGTGATGCTGTGTAAGATTTGCAGGCAGGAGAATGGGATGACAGAGAATGAGATGGTTGGATGACATCACCAACTCGATGGACATGAATTTGAGCAAGCTCTGAGAGATGGTGAAGGACAGGGAGGCCTGGCATGCTACAGTCAATGGGACTGCAAAGAGTCAGACACGAATGAATGACTGAACAACAACAAGCTACTATATTAAATCCTGATAAAGAATTTTGTCATATACTCCAGAGCTGTAGACCTAGAAGAAGAAAGCAAAAATTTTATTTATTGTTAACAAATGCAAAAGTAACCCTCCCCATCCCTACCTCATCCCCCCCAAAAAAGACAAGATGAAAAAGTAACTGAATATAGGTTCATTTTTCAGAGAATGCCTATGGTTTTGTGAAAGAGAAAGAAAATATTCCCCAGAAGTAGACACACAGTCCTTCAAACAGAGATGATAAACTCCTATAAACTCTGAAGAAAAGAGAAAAATTGGGAGTTTATATTACAAAATAGTCACAGATGTCTCATCTGTGTTGGCCCTAGTGTACTGTACACTAGGCCTGGTTGTCCAGAAAGGATGTGCAGAGAGTGTTTAGAACACCTAATATTAAATGCACATTGCTATTGTTACATCAAAAGAAAAAAAAACATAATCTGCTCTTACATTAGTAAAGGTTTCAACAATTATGACAGTGTAATAGGTTTCTTTCCAGACGTGTAATATATTTTGTATCCACAGATGGGTGGACATGACTGAGTGACTGAACTGAATTGAATATATTTCTTCAGCCTGATTTCTTTTTTGGGACTAGAGAATCACAAGCAAAAGCAATAGAGTATAATGTTACTAAATTATGGTTTTGACTTTAACCTTCAATCTTATATTCATCTCCCTTTAAACCATCCATAATTTGATTTGGAGTTAGTTGAATAAACTGAGCTTTAACATTCCAAACTATGCTTGCTCCCTGGTATACTTTAGCTCAGGAAGGGGAATCTTTCCAGGCCAGGCATTCTTCTCATCTACACTGCAGTGATCTGCCTGCTCTTCTTCCCTAGCCACTGCACTCCACATGATTCTTCCTAATTTGAAAATGTGGGTCTTGGTCTTTACTTGGGGACTTTTCTATCAATTGCTTTGCTTCCTCACAATTCTCTCACAAATTTCCTCAAGCTCTCTGAGAAGGGATCACTCACGTATCCATGAATCTTTACTTAGTACACTCTGCGTTAGGCAACATGCCACTGGCTATAAGAATGAATCTGTAGGGTCATCGTCTACTGCAGGATGGGGCAAAGATAGCCATTACAAGTCAGATTAATATATGATATGAAAGGATTAACCTCCAGGGTGTGGGGCCAGAGCTCAAGAGTCTTCTTGAGATGTCAGCTGACTCTGGGAAGCCACAGGCATGAAGACCAAACAGATGGAATCCCAAGGTGTTAAGACAGAGACCCTTTACAGCAGTCTTGAGTCTGCTGCCATGAGCAATGGTGAGAGGAAAGTGGGAGAACTGAGGTTGGATTCAGACTATATAGCATCTTGCACGTCCCATGAGGCATCAGGCCTTTCTCATAGAGTGGAAATTGTGGGAATTCCATGATGAATGGCAAGTGGAAATCAGAATAGTTCTTTAATCAGAGGAGTGACCTGGAAGAAGAGAAGTCTGGAGGCAGCCCCATCAGCGGTCATTCAAAAGAGAAGGCCTAAACAGAGGGGATATGGGGAGGGTGGTCTGTACTTGACAGAATTCAAGTGGTGTAATTGTCACTATTAACTAAGTTACATGGTGTGGGGAACCTAAGATTATTTCATATTTTCTAGACTGGAGAATACATTTTAAAATATTATATATCAATACAGAGTATTCTACAATATTTAGAATACTGTATCTAAGAAAATACAAATGAAAATGCCATTTAAAAGCTTTAAAGAACTTATATCTATTTCCACATACTAAGAACATGAGGCAGCTAAACCATGATTATATTACAAGAGATCATTTAACTAAGAAATTACGTCTATTATGTGTGACTATTATGTCTATTATACATGATAATTTAACTTTATCAGTTCAGTTCAGTCGCTCAGTTGCGTCTGACTCTTTGCGACCCCATGAACTATCACCTCCTGGTAAAACACAAGGAAAGGGATGGAATTGTACAGTCACATTCTAACCCCTAAAATTAAAATCTACACTTTAACTGAAATCACTTTCAATTATTTGAGATATAATTTAGGAGCATTAGAACATACAGTCAAAAATTTTTTTTCCTGAAAATCATTCTCTCAAAGCTTTTATATGTCAATTTCACATTCTGTATCAGTCATTATAAAATTCAATCCAATTTTTTACTCTTTGAAGATCTTTCTAAGTGATTCCCTAATGCAGAAGTCATTTTGTCAAATATTCCTTTCAATTCAGTTCAGTCGCTCAGTCGTATCTGACTCTTTGCGGCCCCATGAATCGCAGCACGCCAAGCCTCCCTGTCCATCACCAACTCCCGAAGTTTACCCAAACTCATGTCCATTGAGTCGGTGATGCCATCCAACCATCTCATCCCCTGTCATCCCCTTCTCCTCCTGCCCTCAACCTTTCCCAGCATCAGGGACTTTTCAAATGAGTCAGCTCTTCACATCAGGTGGCCAAAGTATTGGAGTTTCAGCTTCAACATCAGTCCTTGCAATGAACACCAAGGACTGATCTCCTTTAGGATGGACTGGTTGGATCTCCTTACAGTCCAAGGGAGAGTCTTCTCCAACACCACAGTTCAAAATCACCAATTCTTCAGAGCTCAGCTTTCCTTGTAGTCCAACTCTCACATCCATATATGACTACTGGAAAAACCATAGCCTTGACTAGATGGACCTTTGTTGACAAAGTAATGTCTCTGCTTTTTGGGAGACACAGAAAGGATAAAATGCTTAATTCATATTTAATGAACACAACATGTTCTTGACATATGTGTCATGGCTCGAGCTTAAAATACGGGCCTGCCATTTCTTTAGCTTCAGGACATTGTGTGGCTGTGGATGCTACAATATCCACTCCTTATGGTGCAGTCAGCTCTTCACAACTCCCACTCAGCAGGAAGCAAGGAACAGGCTCACTGAGCATCAGCTCAGGGTACAATAATGCACTTTTTCTCCTGTCTCTCCTTTAGATGTGCAAGAGACATAATGTCGATGTTGAAGACCTACAACTTGCCCTGGGCCACACAGCATACTCCAGACATGGTTTGCTTGGTCAATCAGAAAGAAAGATCCTTCTTGAATGTCTCAGCAAAGTACTGGACTGCTGGAGATACTTGGAAATAGCTTCTGAACAAATTAGGATGGTGTACAGAGTTTCTCTTGCTGCTTACAAGAACAGGCTCTCTTCAAGTACGTAAGAACAGTCACTTAGGAAAATAGTCTTTATCCTTTCATTCAAAAATGCTCTACCTGGGCATACATTCTTACTTTCAAAGTTATTTGATGTTTTCCCTAATTAAGATAGGTTGTTAGTTTATTGTTTATTTGTATAGGAACACACACACACACACAAATCTCAATCACATTTATATAAACTATTGGAATTTGTCAGGATAAAAAAGAAGCATTTTGCCTACATAGCAACTGATTATTTGTCACCAGTTGAATATAAACACTTTTAATCAGTATAATCAGATTTTTTAATACAAATTTTAGAGAAAATTACTGATCTTGCTTTGTCTGATGTATGAAAGTCCCATTTTATCACTCACAGTTGTTAACTGTTCTCATCGTAGTTTGAAAAATCAACTCTAATTTGGGGAACACCATTAGTGAATCCCTGGAAATTTGTATCCTTTTTACATTGAGGACCAGACCTATGAGGTTTTGAAATAAAACATAGACACTTAAGAAATTATCTCTATCTTCAAAAAAAGTCTTGAGTTTCTTATAGAGAAAATTGTTTTTCCATTGGCATCTACTTTGGAGAAAGTGTTAAACAATGCTGACTATGAGTGCAGTAGGATCACTGTGGAGAATGAAACCAACGTGAGCAGAAGCCCAAGAATGCTTCCTGGAAAAGGGGTTTGAAAGAGGGCTCTGGAACTAGGATTATTTGTAGCTGTGGTTATTCTGAAGAAGACAATTCACAGGTGGAAAGGGAAGGGGTTGAAGGGACAAGTCAGAAGTGGGAAAACCAGAGACTAGTGTGGTAAGCACAGGAGCTTCAGAATATGGAGTGGACAGTGAACAGATTGATCACTGTTCTGGTGGTCTTCTGAAAAAGGGTAGCACCAGCTAAGACTGGTGCTTAGTCTTCAGGGACTCCCATCACAGAAAGTAGCAGAGGGGATCCCTTTTGAATACAGTGAAGGGAGGGTATGGCAGCAAACTGACATACCTCAATGACAAGAACTACAGCATCTCTTGGATAAATCTATATTTAGCATGTAACACACACTCTAATTTATATGTACATTTAAGTTGATAATATATATTTTAAAATCTGGCCTCAGGCCAGTCATTATGGTCACAGTCCAAGCTATTTCCTACATTAGCAATTCCCCAGGAATGAGATAAATAATATGTAAGACAATTTTGTTGATGCCTGTGGATAAACTCAGATATGTGCTACTGGTTTTCCTTAGATGATGGGAGGTAAAAAGTAAAGCATTTAGTTTTAGAGAGGACCTAAGAGTCAGAGCAAATAGTGTCAGAATTCCATTGGTTCATGAGTAAAGGAATATTGATTTTCTGTAATTAAATGCTTAAAACGCAAGTAGTTCAAAGAAATCCCCTCCAGGGCGCCCCTCTGTCCTCCAGGACTCTGTCCTTCCTGTAGGGCCCCCTTTGCCCACCATATTGAGCACTCCATCATCTAGGGGGGCCCCAATGGACCCTCCAGGGTCTACTCTGCTTTCCAGTTTCCTCTCCTCCCCAGGGCCCCCGTCTTGTCCTCTGGACTGGGCCCTCAGCCCTCCAGGACCTCCCTCTATCCTTCTATCTCTCCTCCTTTCAGGACCCCACCTCAATCCTCCAGGGCCACCCTTCTTTCTCTGGGCCCCCCTCCACCCTCCAGGCTGAGATGTCTGCCTTCAGGTGACATACTCGTGCACTCCAGGGCTCCATCTGTTCTCCAGGGCTCCCTCCAAGGACACTCACTGACCATGTAGGTCCTGTGGGTGCTGGATGGAGGGGACACAGAGCAGCCTTGATGGGGAGTACCCCTCTGGCTGTCGAGTATTGGAGGACCCAGCTGGTGCTTCCAAACCCACTTGGCCCTGGAGATATTCCTGGGGACCCAGGCCTGACCCTCTGCACTTGGAAGCCAGAGGTACTACAGGGACCCCCATGGCTGGGAGGAGCCCAGGTTACCCTCCATACCCACCCAGGGCCTTTTGTGGAGGCATCAGTCCTGAATCAGGAGCCCGGCCCAGCCTAAATCTCACCTCTACTTAAAAAGCACTACCACCTAAACCCTTCTCCACCTAAGCCCTGTCCTTCACAGCAAAGGCATCTTTTTTGTCTTTGTTTGTTTGTTTGTTTGTTTGTTTGTTGTTCTGCTTTTGGTTTCTTGGGACTTGGTTTTATTTTTGTGCTATTTGCCAGTGGAGTTCAGTTATACCGTCCAGTGGTTGTTTCACATACATACTTATTTTTTCTACTATTTCTCTTAGTTTTCTAAACTTGTTTTATTTTTTTACTCTTCATTATTATTCTGCTCCTTCATTTTTATTATACACACACATACACACATATTTTTCCTTCTCTTTCTTTGCTACTGGAGTCCAGGTTTACTCTCCAGGGGGTTGTTATTTTTTAATCTTTGTTATTGTTATGCTTTTTTTTCCTTTTTTTCCCCACAACCCATGACTTGTGGGATACAGGTTCACAGGGAACAAATCAGGCCTGCTATCCTGAGGCAGGAGTGCTGAGTCTGAACTGATGGAATAACAGAGAAGGTTAGGCCTCAGAGATTATTAATCAGAGTGAGATATCCCTGAGGTCCAACATCTCAACTCCAAATCTGACTCTACCCAACTGCCTGCAAACTCCACTGCTGGAAACATCAGGCCAAACAACTACCAAAAAAGGAACACAGTTGTACTTATTAAAAAAGAAAAAAAAATATGTTACAGATGAAGGAGCAAGGTAAAAAGCTGAAAGACCAAATAAATGAAGAAGAAATAGGCAACCTATCTGAGCAGGAATTGAGAGCAAAAATAGTAATGAAGTTTCAAAATATTGAAAATAGAATGGAGAAAATACAAGAAATATTTAACGAATTTAACAAACACCTAGAAGAAATAAAAAATAAACAAACAGGGATTGAAATTACAAAATAATCTACGAGGAACTAATAGCAGAACTGAGGCAGAAGAATGGGTAAGTTGGAAGACAGAATTAGATAAATAACTGCTGAAGATCAGGATAAAAAATAATAAAAATAATTGGGGAATGTCTCAGAGATCTCTGGGGCAATATTGATCACATATTAATCAAGCTGGAGAAGGAAATGGCAACCCACTCCAGTGTTCTTGCCTGGAGAATCCCAGGGACGGGGACCCTGGTGGGCTGCCGCCTATGGAGTCACACAGAGTCGGACACGACTAAAGTGACTTAGCAGCAGCATTAATCAAGCTAATACATATTAGTCAAAAGACACATATTAATCAAACTAACAAAAATTGGACACAAAGATAAAATATTAAAAACAGCAAGGGAAGAGCAAACAATAACATAAAGAGACTCCCATTGGGCTCACAGCTAATTTTTCAACAGAAATGCTGCAGGCCAGAAGAGGGTGGCAAGATATATTTAAAGTAATGAAAGAGGAAAGCCTACAACCTAAATTACTCTACCCAGCAAGGATCTCATTCAGAGTTTGACAGTGAAAAACTGTTAACAAGAGATAAGGAAGGACACTATATAATGATCGAGAAAACAATCCAAGAGGATTTAACGATTGTAAATATTTATGTGCCCAACAGAGGAGCATCTCGGTACATAAGGCAAATGGCTACTGCTGCTAAGTTGCTAAGTCGCTTCAGTCGTGTTCAACTCTGTGTGACCCTATAGACAGCAGCCCACCAGGCTCTCCCATCCCTGGGATTCTCCAGGCAAGAACACTGGAATGGGTTGCCATTTCCTTCACCAATGCATGAAAGTGAAAAGTGAAAGTGAAGTTGTTCAGTCATGTTCGACTCTTCACGACCCCATGGACTGCAGCCTACCAGGCTCCACCATCCATGGGATTTTCCAGGCTTTCATCCCTAAAAAAGGAAATCCACAATAACAAAATAACATTAGGGGACTTTAACATCCCACTTACACTGATGGATAGACCACCCACAGAGAAAATTAATAAAGAAACACAAGTTTTAAAAAATACATTAGACCAGATGGACCTAACTGATATCTTCAGTACATTCCACCCCATTACAGTAGAATACACATTTTTCTCAATTACATATGAACATTCTCCAGGATAGATAACATCTTAGGTCAGAAACCACCACTTGGTAAAATTAAGAAAACTGAAATCATGTCAAGAATCTTTTCTGACCGTGATATGAGAGTAGATAACAATCACATGAGAAAAAAAAACTGTTAAGAAAACATGAACAAACAGAGGCCAAAAAATATGCTTCCAAATAACCAACAGGTCACTGAAGACATCAAAATGGAAATCAAAAAGTACCTAGAAACAACTGACAATGAAAATATAATAAGCAAAAACCTATGGGATGCAGCAAAAGCAGTTCTAAAATGGAAGTTTACAGTAATCCGAGCCTACCTAAAGAAAGGAGAAAACCATCAAATAAAAAGCCTAACCTTTTACACCTAGAGCAACAAGAAAAGGAGGACAAAAATAAAAACAAAACGTTAGAAACAGAAAAGAAATCATAAAAATAAGAGCAGAAATAAGTGAAAAAGAAATGAAGGAGACAATAGCAAAGATCAATACAACTAAAAGCTACTTTTGAGAACATTAACAAACCAAATTGACAAACCATTAGCCAGACTCATCAGGAAAAAAGGGAGAAGACTCAAATCCATAAAATTAGAAATGAAAAGGAGTAGTTACAAGAGAAAGTGCCGAAATACAAAAGATCATAACAGACTACCATGAGCATCTATGCCAATAAAATGGACAACCTAGAAGAAATGGACAAGTTCATAAAAATGTACAACCTTCCAAAACTGAACCAGAAAGAGAAAGAAATCATGTCAGACCAATCACAAGTACCAAAAATCAAAACTTTGATAAAAAAATTTTCCACTAAGCAAAATTACAGTGCCAGTTGGCTTCATAGGTGAATTCTATCCAAAGTTTAGAGAAGAACTAACACCTGTTCTCCTCAAATTCTTCCAAAAAAATTACAGAGGGAGGAACACTCCCAAACTCATTCTCTGAGGCTACCATCATGCTAACACCAAAACCAAAGATATATATATATATGTATATATATATATATGTGTATATATATAGATATATATATACACATATAAAAGGAAAATATCACTGATGAACATAAATGCAAAAATTCAGAATAAAACATTGGCAAACAAAATACAACAACTTAGAAGGATCATACACCATGATGAAGTGAGGTTTAGCTCAGGGATGCAAGGATTCTTCAATATACAGAAATCAATCAATATGATAAACCATGAAAACAAATTGAAACATAAAACCCATAAGACCATGTCAGTAGATGCAGAAAAAGATCTTGACTAAATTCAACACCCATTTATGATAAAAATTCTCCTGAAAATGGGTACAGAAGGAACCTAAGTCAATATAATAAATGCCATATTCAACAAACCCATAATAAACATTATTCTCAATGCTGAAAAAGTGAAAGCATTTCCTCTCAGATCAGGATCAAGACAAGGATACCCACTCCCATCACTATTCTTCAACATAGTTTTGGATGCCATGGCCACAACTATTAGAGAAGAAAAAGGAATTACAGGAATTCAGATTGGAAAAAAGTAAAACTCTAACGTTTAAAGCCAACATGATATTACATACGGCAAAACTTAAAAGGCCAACAGAAAACTACTAAAGCTTAACAATGAATTTAGTATAGCTGCAGGATACAAAATTAACACACAGAAATCCCTGGCTTTCCTATACACCAGTAAAGAAAAGTCAGAAAGATAAATTGGGAAACAACTGCATTTAACACTGAAACAAAAAGTAAAAAATTTGGTACAAAAGTAACTGCAGTTTTGCATACTTGAATATTGCTGTTTGATACTGTATTACATTCTTAAATAAATGTAGTTATGTTTTACATAACTTTAATGCACATTTCTTGCTTTATGTTTTTTTGCTAATGACATTACTTGTTGTTTATTTTATAATTGCTTACATGGACATCACCAGATGGTCAACACCAAAATCAGATTGATTACATTCTTTGCAGCCAAAGATGGAGAAGCTCTATAGAGTCAACAGAAGCAAGACCAGGAGCTGACTGTGGCTCAGATCATGAACTCAGATCATGAATTCCTTATTGCCTCATTCAGACTCAAATTGAAGAAAACCGCTAGACCATTCAGGTATGACCTAACTCAAATCCCTTATGATTATACAGTGGAAGTGAGAAATAAATTTAAGGAACTAGATCTGATAGATAAGAGTGTCTGATGAACTATGGAATGAGGTTCGAGACATTGTGCAGGAGACAGGGATCAAGACCATCCCCATGGAAAAGAAATGCAAAAAAGTATAATGGCTGTCTGGGGAGACCTTCCAAATAACTGTGAAAAAAAGAGAGGTGAAAAGACAAGGAGAAAAGGAAAGATATAAGCATCTGAATGCACAGTTCCAAAGAATAGCAAGAAGAGATAAGAAAGCCTTCTTCAGCAATCAATGCAAAAATAGAGGAAAAGAACAGAATGGGAAAGGCTCTTTGCAAGAAAATTAGAGATACCAAGGGAATATTTCATGCAAAGATGGGCTCGATAAAAGACAGAAATGGTATGGACCTAACAGAAGCAGAAGATATTAAGAAGATGTGGCAAGAATACACAGAGCTGTACAAAAAAGATCTTCAAGACACAGATAATCATGACGGTGTGATCATTAATCTAGAGCTAGATATCCTGGAATGTGAAGTCAAGTGGGCCTTAGAAAGCATCACTATGAACAAAGCTAGTGGAGGTGATGGAATTCCAGTTGAGCTGTTTCAAATCCTGAAAGA
>SJYF01000723.1:1503113-1515368 GCA_006410515.1 Procapra przewalskii | reverse complement strand
CTGAAAGATGATGCTGTGAAAGTGCTGCACTCAATATGCCAACAAATTTGGAAAACTCAGCAGTGGCCACAGGACTGGAAAAGGTCAGTTTTCATTTCAATCCCAAGAAAGGCAATGCCAAAGAATGCTCAAACTACTGCACAATTGCACTCATCTCACATACTAGTAAAGTAATGCTCAAAATTCTCCAAGCCAGGCTTCAGCAATACATGAACCATTAACTTCCAGATGTTCAAGCTGGTTTTAGAAAAGGCAGAGGAACCAGAGATCAAATTGCCAACATCTGCTGGATCATGGAAAAAGCAAGAGAGTTCCAGAAAAACATGTATTTCTGCTTTATTGAGTATTCCAAAGCCTTTGACTGTGTGGATCACAATAAACTGTGGAAAATACTGAAAGATGGGAATACCAGACCACCTGAGATGCTTCTTGAGAAATCTGTATGCAGGTCAGGAAGCAACAGTTAGAACTGGACATGGAACAACAGACTGGTTCCAAATAGGAAAAGGAGTACGTCAAGGCTATATATTGTCACCCTGCTTATTTAACTTATATGCAGAGTACATCAAGAGAAACGCTGGACTGGAAGAAACACAAACTGGAATCAAGATTGCTGGGAGAAATATCAATAACCTCAGATATGCAGATGACACCACCCTTATGGCAGAAAGTGAAGAGAAACTGAAAAGCCTCTTGATGAAAGTGAAATTGGAGAGTGAAAACGTTGGCTTAAAGCTCAACATTCAGAAAATGAAGATCATGGCATCTGGTCCCATCACTTCATGGGAAATAGATGGAGAAACAGTGGAATCAGTGTCAGACTTTATTTTTGGGGGCTCCAAAATCACTGCCAATCATGACTGCAGCCATGAAATTAAAAGACACTTACTCCTTAGAAGAAAAGTTATGACCAACCCAGATAGCATATTCAAAAGCAGAGACATTACTTTGCTGACTAAGGTCCATCTAGTCAAGGCTATGTTTTTTCCTGTGGTCATGTATGGATGTGAGAGTTTGGACTGTGAAGAAGGCTGAGCACCAAAGAACTGATGCTTTTGAACTGTCGTGTTGGAGAAGACTCTTGAGAGTCCCTTGGACTGCAAGGAGATCCAACCAGTCCATTCTGATGTAGATCAGCCTTGGGATTTCTTTGGAAGGAGTGATGCTAAACCTGAAACTCCAGTACTTTGGCCACCTCATGCGAAGAGTTGATTCATTCGAAAAGACTCTG
Organism: Procapra przewalskii; assembly: GCA_006410515.1. Lineage (NCBI taxonomy): Eukaryota > Metazoa > Chordata > Mammalia > Artiodactyla > Bovidae > Procapra > Procapra przewalskii. The sequence goes on along the minus strand of SJYF01000723.1, from coordinate 1,514,137 downwards.
ATGTTGGGAAGGATTGGGGGCAGGAGAAGAAGGGGACGACAGAGGATGAGATGGCTGGATGGCATCACTGACTCGATGGATGTGAGTCTGAGTGAACTGCAGGAGTTGGTGATGGACAGGGAGGCCCAGTGTGCTGTGATTTATCGGGTCGCAAAGAGTCAGACATGACTGAGTGACTGAACTGAACTGAACTGAGGGAAATAATGTTAGACAAAAAAGTAAATATGAGTGATTTTCGTATTTGAGTCCAAATGAGTCATAAAGAAATAGAGACAACTCACAACATCAACAAATCATTTGGCCCAGGAAGTGCTAACAAACATACAGTGCAGTGGTGGTTCAAGAATTTTTGCAAAGTGGATGAAAGCCTTGAAATGAGTAGCACAGTGGCTGGCCATTGGAAGTGACTATGACCCAATGAGATGATCATCAAAGCTGACTGTCTTAGCAGTACATGAGAAGCCGGCAAGGAACTCAACATTGACTGTTCTACAGCATTTGAAGCAACCTAGAAAGGTGAAAAAGCTTGATAAGTATGTGCTTCATGAACTGACCAAAAAATTTTTTTAATGATTGTTTTTAAGTGTTGTATTCTCTTATTTGACACAACAACAATGAATCATTTCTTGATCGAATTGTGAACTGCAATAAAAAGTAGATTTTATATGCAACCAATGATGACCAGCTCAGTAGTTTGATGGAGAAGAAATTCCAAAGCACTTCCCAAAGCCTAATCTGCACCAAAAAAAGGTCATGGTCACTGTTTTGTGGTCTGCTGCCAGTCTGATCCACTACAGGCTTCTGAATCCCAGTGAACCAATTATATCTGATAAATATGCTCAGAGATGTACCGAAATCTGCAATACCTGCAGCTGACACTGGTCAACAGAAAGCAACCAGGTCTTCATGACAGTGCCCAACTGCATGTTGTACAACCAATAGTTCAAAAGTTGAAGTGAATTGGGCTGCAGAATTTTGCCTCATCTTTCATAGTCACCTGACCTCTTACCAGCACACTACCACTTCTTCAGGCATACTTTTTTGCAGGGAAAATGCCTCCACAACTAGGAGAAGGCAGAAAATGCTTTCCAAGAGTTCATTGAATCCCCACGCATGATTTTTATGAACAAGCTTGTTTCTTATTGGCAAAAATGTGTTGACTGCAATGGTTCCTATTTTGATCAAGAAAAGATGTGCTTAAGCCTAGTTATAATGATTTAAAATTCAGGGTCCAAACTGCAATAATGTTTGTACTAACCCAATACCCATGGAAACAAAAGACCTGCATACACAAAACTATAAGACACTGATGAAAGAAATTAAAGATTACAAACAGATGGAGAGATACATCATGTTCTTGGATGGAAGAATCAATACTGTGAAAATGACTATACTTCCCAAAGCAACCTACAGATTCAATGCACTCTCTATCAAATTACCAATGGAATTTTTCACAGAGGTAGAACAAAACATTTCAAAAATTGTTCAGTTCAGTTACTCAGTCATGTCTGACTCTTTGCGACCCCATGAATCACAGCATGCCAGGCCTCCCTGTCCATCACCAACTCCCAGAGTTCACTCAGACTCAGGCCCATTGAGTCAGTGATGCCATCCAGCCATCTCATCCTCTGTTGTCCCCTTCTCCTCCTTCCCCCAATCCCTCCCAACATCAGAGTCTTTTCCAATGAGTCTCTTCACAAGAGGTGGCCAAGGTACTGGAGTTCCAGCTTTAGCATCATTCCTTCCAAAGAACATCCAGGACTGATCTCCTTCAGAATGGACTGGTTGAATCTCCTTGCAGTCCAGTAGAAACTCAAAAGATGCCAAATAGTCAAAAAGTCTTGAGAAACAAAAATGGAGCCAGAGGAATCAAACTTCCTGGTTTCAGACTATACTACAAAGCTACAGTCATCAAAACAGTACAGAACTGTAACAACAACAAAAAAAGAAATATAGATCAATAGAAAAAGAAAGTCCTGAGATAAACTCACACATGTATGCGCATCTTATTTTTAACAAAGAAGGCAAGGCTATACAAAGGAGAAAAGACAGCCTCTTCAGTAAATGCTGGGGAAGCTGAACAGCTACACATGAAAGAATGAAATTAGAATACTTCCTAACACCACGCACACACACCAAACAAAGCAGATTAAAGAGCACAATGTAGTGCCTGAAACTATAAAACTCAGAAGAAAGCACAGGCAAACCACTCTTTGACATAAATCACAGCAAAATCCTCTTTGACCCACCTCCTAGAATAATGGAAATGAAAACAAAAATTAATATGTGGGACATAATCAAATTTTCCTTTGTTTCATGTAAATAAGATGAAAAGACAACCCTCAGAATGGAAAAAAATAATTGCAACTGAAACAAAGGATTAATCCAACAAAGGGTTAATCTCGAAAATATACAAGTGGTTCATGCAGCTCAGTAGCAGAAAAACAACCCAGTCAAAAAGTGGTCAGAAGACCTAAAAAGACATTTCTCCAGAGAAGACATGCAGATGACCAACAAACAGATAAAAACATGTACAACATCTTGAACATGTACCTTTGAAAAATTTTTTCAAATCTGTCTCCTAGTCACTAGACCAGTAGGACCTTATCTTCCTTCTAAGTTGCTACCTATCAAAACCAAATGCAATATTACTGCCTAACACAGATCAAGGTGCTGTCAGCCCGAGACACAGCTTCCCTGCTACCCACTGAGCCCTAAAATCAGTGCTGCATATTTTAGGCTTTTGGTTATTATGTCATCCATTCCTGGTACTAATTTCTGATTCCATCATGACAGGCTATACTACACTATCATAAAAAACAACCCCACAATTTTGGTGGCCCAAAGCAACAAATGTCTACTCTCCTGCTTTGCAGTGTTCACAGCAGGTTGGTGGGCATAGCGCTGTATCATCTTCATGCTGGATTTGCTTCATTAAGGGTCTGACTCACACATAGGGGAGGGGCGAGAGAGCTCAGAAGGGTCTTGTACTCTCCTTTCAATGCTCAGGTCTGAGACTGACACCCATTGCTTCTGCCGAAAAGTCTTGACTTTACCCAGTACCAAGTCCCTTAGACTCCCCAATCTTCTCATCTGTAAACTGTAACAATATCTACCTCTAGGATATCTGTGAGGCTTCAATAGGATAATGTGTGTAAAGAGTGGGTAAAAAGAAAACCCTGTCCTACCCTGTCCTTTCTCATCTTGCTGCCCACTGGTCTTCCGTTCTGCCTCTGGCTGCTATAGCAGTGTGAAGTTTTACTTCTCCCAGCAGATTTGGCCTAAGAAGAGGCACCTTTCTTTCCACTGTCATCAGTGACAACCATCTATAATCACATCTGCTGTGTCGCTTAGGATGGTCTTTTCTTTTTATTGTACCGTGCATTTTAAAGCGCCTAATACACCTTATTCAGAGAAGGCAATGGCACCCCACTCCAGTACTCTTGCCTGGAAAATCCCATGGATGGAGGAGCCTGGTAGGCTGTAGTCCATGGGTTTGTGAAGAATTGAACATGACTGAGCGATTTCACTTTCATGCATTGGCAAAGGAAATGGCAACCCACTCCAGTGTCCTTGCCTGGAGAATCCCAGGGACGGGGGAGCCTGGTGGGCTGCCATCTATGGGGTTGCACAGAGTCGGACAGTAGCAGCAATACACCTTATTATTGTGTGTGTGTGTGTGTGTGTGTGTGTGTGTTTGTGCTCATTCATGTCTGATTGTTGCAACCCATGAACTAGCGCACAAGGTGCCTCTGCCTGTGGGATTTCCCAGGCAAGAATACTGGAATGAGTTGCCATTTCCTACTCCAGAGGATCTTCCTGATCCAGGGATAAAACCCACATCTCTTGCATTGGCATGTGTAGAGCCACCTGGAAAGCCTCTACATCTTATTTTTATTTGCCTTGAATTCCATTAAGGGGCATTCAGCACAACACTAGATCTGATGTTGCTTTTATTGTTGATGACAATCTGAAGTAGGCTCTGGGATACTGTCACACAATCCACAAAACCCAAGCCCGTGGGGAATGCAGGTTGGTTGCTTGGCACTATGTTTTATTTTGATAGCCCATCTCCCTCTCTGGAACACAGCACTCCAGCTAGCAAAGCTATTTCTTTACATATTTTTGAATTATCTTTTATTGCACAACAGTGGTTGCTGAATCTATCCATCAGTGAAAGATTTCAGCTTTCTTTTTCCCCTCAGAAAAGAAAATTAAAAAGTCCTTTGGCATACGGTCACACTGAAACTCTTTAGGATGAAAAAAGGTAGTATAATTAAATGAAGATGTTTTGGAAATGCAACTAACTGTTGTCATTAAAAGCCAATATCTGATGAACATTTGAGGAACAACAAGCCCACAATGACTAATAAGCAAGCACTTAGAATCATATTAGAAGGGACTGAGTTTTCTAGAAAGCAGTAGCTATAATTAAAGCAAAAATGTAATTATGAGGCATCAAAGACCTATTTTTGAAAGAGAAGGAATTTTATCAACATTTCTGAAACAGAAAAAGCAAAAGCAGGGTAAGCTTTCAATGTGTACCTTTCCCCCAAAGAGAACCAGAACAGCTCTTCCAGGATTCTGCAAGTGTGGAGAGAAGCTGGAGCTTCTTCAAGGTAAGGCACTGGCATGTGTGCTGGGCAGAGTTTACTCAGAGACTCACAGCTGCTCCCACCAGAAAGTTAACTATATCTCTTTCTATTCTTCTCCTCCCCTTTGAGAGCTGTTATCCAAAATGAGGTGTTTATTCACACACTGAAGTATGGAAATGTGATACTCACACGGCCACATTTCTGGGAATGATTTCCCTTTAATGAGAGACGAAACCAACAAAGCCCATGGACATTAATCAAGGATGACAGGACTTCAGTGATGACCACAGTAGAGGCTATGGCATGCACATTTCTCCATCCACTCCCCCATCACACCATAGAGCAAGACCATCTGTCTGGTCTGTACAGAAACATGATGGAGACAGAACAGCTTGGGCTGTGGTCAGCCCAGGCCACTGGGCTTTTGGTTTGGTTCAGTCCAATCTACCCTCAAAGCTCCATTTCCTTTTGTGGTAAGTGTCTAAAAACTCACAGGGCTGCCATGAGAACAGGAGATAAAGTGCCAGTAAACTAGACACAAATGGGATAAGTATGTGTTTACATACCTTTTCTTTTTTTTTTAACCACAGTTGTTTCAGGAATCTCATTCTACTCGTTGTGTTTAGTGGGTAAACCTTAGTTTTACAATATACAAAACTGTATATAACTATCTCAGTAAAAATTATAACAGACTTGGTGAATTATTCCCAAATCCTAAAAAGATAGGAACACAGGCCATTTCACCATGATTTTATGAGAGTCAAACAGCTCCAAAGGTTGGCCTCCTCTCTCCTGACCTCTAAATAACTCACACAATACAAATTTTAATTCAATCTGGATTTTAATTCACCCACTAAAATGTAAGCTTCCCAGGCAGGTCTATGTCAGCAGAAAAGAAAAGTGGGTGTTTGGCAAATGTATGTGGATAGATGGATAAGCAGGTTAAACAAATGGATGAATGGATGGATCATACCCATTCAATGATCACAGTCACTTCAAGTGACCTCGCTGTACTCTTCTGCGTACATTCAGTCTTTAGGGGGTCCTGTTCAAACTGTAAGTTATCTATTTTGTAGACATATTTCTCCCCAACAAGACACCAAGTTGTTTGAGAACAGAGGTTGGGTATAAGTTATCTTTATTTCTCCTATTGCACATGGATGGTGCTTAATAAATATCTGTTGCCTCACTGTAGACAATGGCAAAGAAAACGTGCCAAAATGTTCAACAGACAAAAGATATTTGACATCTAAAAGGATGAAAACTACCTTTTTTATGAACACATTAGTATACCTACTTTATTCATTAGCATATTACAACTCTCAACAAACGTTTTACTCACATATAAAGAAAAAAGATTCCGTAGATGCACTATTAGGCAAAATCAACATGTGGGGTTAACATGGTTCTTAGAAGTCTGGAAGCAGAGAGAAAGGAACTCCAAGTCATTGTTGTGAGCCAGGCCCATTTGTGCCCAACACCTTATTAGAAACCGGCTAGACTGACATTCGGGACCACACTGATGTTACTGAAAAAATTCCCCAGCTTTCCTGAAATGGTAAACATAGTCTTCCAAATACCAAAACGAGTGGCAGGGAGAGGGTATGAATTAAACTACTTAGGTGCAGAAGGTATACTGCTTTACCAAGCTTCAAGCATAATCATCAGCTTATTATCTACTTTGTTTAATGGCTTCCCTGGTGGCTCAGAGGTTAAAGCGTCTGCCTGGAATGCGGGAGACCCACATTTGATCCCTGGATTGGGAAGATTCCCTGGAAAAGGAAATGGCAACCCACTCCAGTATTCTTGCCTGGAAAATCCCATGGAGGGAGGAGCCTGGTAGGCTACAGTCCACGGCGTCGCAAAGAGTTGGACACGACTGAGTGACTTTACTTTACTTTAAATGGTGGATATCTGCTAAACAGTCACCTCCTAGCACCCAGGCCTAATGGACTGATGTAGGATTGGGGAACCAGGCCAGCAGTATGTGCAGTGGTACCTTCTCCAAAGCACAGGTTGTCTGTAACTGCAGATGGTAGCAAAAAGTTACTCTGAAATGATGCTGCTTTGGCTTTCTCTTCAATTTGTTTTCCTTTATGCTGTTTTACATGGTGGCTCAGATGGAAAAGCGCCTGTCTACAATGCGGGAGACCTGCGTTCAATCCCTGGGTTGGGAAGATCCCCTGGAGAAGGAAATGGCAATCCACTCCAGTACTATTGCCTGGAAAATCCCATGGACAGAGGAACCTGGTAGGCTATAATCCATGAGGTCGCAAAGAGTCAAACACGACTGAGCAACTTCACTTTCATGCTGTTTTACCAGATTCAGAGCAGGGCCACACACATAAGTAAATTCCTCTACATGCTGAATAATAATTCCTTAACAATGCAGATATTGGGTTTGAATCCACTTCTAGCTGTGGGAATTTGAACAAGTTACATCACCTTTCTATGCCTCGGTTTCTTATACAAGAAAGAAGAAAACAACATATATTTCACAATGTGGTTCTAAAACTCAAATGGAGTACTGTATATAAAACACTTAGTAGAGTGTCTGGCTCATAAATGTTTGTATCTATATCATTCCCCATAACTCAGTTGGTAAAGAATTCGCCTGCAATGCAGGAGACCCTGGTTTGATTCCTGGGTCAGGAAGATCTGCTGGAGAAGGGATAGGCTACCCACCCCAGTATTCTTGGGTTTAACTTGTGGCCCAGCTGGTAAAAAATACATTTGCAATGTATAGGGATTTTCCCAACCCAGGGATCGAGCCCAGGTCTCCTGCATTGCAGGCGGATTCTTTACCAGTTGAACCACAAGGGAAGCCCTTGTGTCTTTTTTCACAAAACTAGAACAAATAATTTCAAAATTTGTATGGAGACACAAAAGACCCCAAATAGCCAGAAAAGTCTTGAGAAAGAAAAGGAGAATTGGAAGAAATAGGCTTCCAGACTTCAGACTATACTACAAAGTTATAGTCATCAAAAAGCATGGTACTGGCACAAACACAGAAATATAGATCAATGGAACAGCATAGAAAACACTGAAATAACACCATGCACTTATGATTAATTAATGTATGACAAAGGAGCCAAGACAATACAGTGTCTGACAGACAGTCTCTTCAACAAAAGGTGCTGGGAAAACTGGACAGCTACATGTAGAAAAATGAAATTAGCTCATACTTTTACAGCATACACAAAAATAAGCCCAAAATGGATTAAAGACCAAAATGTGAGCCTGGACACTATAAAACTCCTAGAGGAAAACATAAGCAAGACACTCTGTGACATAAATCACAGCAACATCTTTTTGATGCATTTCCCAGAATACTGGAAACAAAAGCAAAAATAAACAAATGAGACTGACTGAAACACAGAAGATTTTGCACAGAAAAGGAAACAATAAACAAAACAAAAAGACAACCCACAGACTGGGAAAAATATTTGCAAATAATGTGACTGATAGGGATTAGTTCCAAAAATATACAAATAACTCACAATGCTTAACAACATCAAAACAAACTACCCACTCAAAAAAAAAATGGGCAAAAGACCTAAATAGACACCTCTCCAAAGAAGACATACAGATGACCAATAGGCACATGAAAAGATGTTCAACATCACCAATTATTAGAGACATGCTAACCAAAACTACAAGGAGATACCATCTCACATCAGCCAGAATGGCCATTATCAAAAAGTCCACAAACAGTAAATGCTGGAGAGGGTTTAGAGAGAAGAGAATCCGCCTACATTTTTGGTGGAAATGTAAATTAGTACAGCCACTATGTAGAACAGTATGGAGGTTCCTTAAAAAACTAAAAAAGAGCTATATATGACTGTGCAATCCCATTCCTGGGCATATTTCTGGAGAAAAACATGGTCTGAAAGTATCCAAGCACCCCAACATTCAGTGAAGCACTGTTTACAATAGCCAAGACAGAGAAGCAACATAAACCTTCGTCGACAGAGGAATGGATAAAGAAGATGCGATGCATATATACAATGGAATATCACTCAGCTATTAAAAAGAATGAAATAATGCCATTTGCAGCAATGTGGGTGGACCTATAGTGTCATGCTGAGTGAAGTTAGCCAGTGAAGGAGAAATGTCATATGAAATGCCTTATATGTGGAATCTCAAAATAAATGACAGAAATGAACTTACAAAACAGAAAGAGACTCACAGACTTAGTAAACTAACGTATGGTTGCCAGGGGGAGGGCACAGCTAGGACGTCAGGGATTTTCATGTGCATGCTGCTGCATATAAAATGGATAACAAACCAGGACTACCGTATAGCTCACGGAACTGTGCTCAGTGTCATGTGGCAGCCTTGATTGGAGAGGGGTTTGTGGGAGAATGGAGACATGTATATGTACGGCTGAGTCTCCCTTTGCTGTTCATCTGAAACTATCACGACTGTGTCAACTGGCTACATCCCAATACAAAATAAAAAGCTCAAAATAAAAATGCCAGTGGAGGTCACCTAGGTTCAGTTCAGTTCAGTTCAGTCGCTCAGTCATCTCCGACTCTTTAGATGTAAGAAAAAAAACTATATGTGCTTGACGATGAAGGATAACATGCAATAAAGAGAAGTGGGGACAGGGATAAGAGAAGGAACAATTGACCTGTTGAAAGGGAGCAGCTACTACTCAGTACATAGCAAACTTGCCATGTAAAAACAGTGTATTAGGCTTTTTAAAATCTGGAAATACCTGGTTTTTTAACATATAATTTCCTAAGATTTAAACAGTAGCAATGGATTTAACTGTTTAAACATCATGTGTCACAGACTTGAAGGTGGACCTTCACGATCCCCAACCCCTGGTGTTCATATTTTTGTTTAATCTCCATTTCTTCAGCATGAGAAGAAACTACATCTTGCTTATATTGAAGAAAACACAGAGAGGTAACAGGACATCATTCCAATGATTCTGTGACATTGTATAAGGGTCTACAGACCCTTGTTGTGGACGGATGACGTGAGCAGACAAGCGTGGAGAGCCCACATGCCAGGGATCTGAGGCTTTCCCAAGAGTGGACTCCAGAGCTTAGGGCGGCCTCTATTAACAACCTGAGTAATCGTGGAAGCAAATTCTTACCCAGCTGAGCCTCCAGATGAGAGCACCTTCAAAGGACACTTAGATTGCAGACTTCTTAGTCCCTAAGCCAAGGACCCAGTTAAGCCACATCCAGACTCATGACCCATAAACATTAAGAAATAATAAATGTGTGCATTTTAAGTCGCTAGTTTGTATTCATTTGTTATATAACAGTATGTAACTAATAAATTCACAATGCAAAAGGAACAAATCACATCTAAAGGACATAATTTCTCATGAACAGCTAATAGTATCTGCTGTATTCCATTAAACCTGGCATCAATATTTGCCAGAATTATAAGACTATCTAGGCTGAGAGTTCAAAGCCCTAGGTGTCAACATACTACATGCAAGCTGAGTTTTTTCTACTTGATTTTCCTCAATAGTCAGTCAAGAAGATGATTGAAACATAACCCTGAATTTTGCTATCACACAGACTTTTGATCATTTTTACCAATCCATTGTGGCCTAAGTAATAACACAATTAGCTTCAGAGTTAGATTATAAACTAGAACTAAACAGACATTTCTCCAAAGAAGACATACAGATGGCTAACAAACACATGAAAAGATGCTCAACGTCTCTCATTATCAGAGAAATGCAAATCAAAACCACAGTGAGGTGCCAGCTCATGCCAGTCAGGATGGCTGCTATCAGAAAGTCTGCAAACGGTAAAAGCTGGAGAGGGCATGGAGAAAAGGCAAGCCTCTTACACTGTTGGTGGGAATACAAACTAGTACAGCCACTATGGAGAACAGCGTGGAGATTCCTTAAAAAAGTGGAAATAGAACTGCTTTATGACCCAGCAATCCCACTGCTGAGCATACATACCAAGGAAATCAGAATTGAAAGAGAAATGTGTGTCCCAATGTTCACTGCAGCTGTGTTTACAATAGCTAAGACATAGAAGTAACCTAGATGTCCATCAGCAATGAATGGATAAGAAAGTTGTGATATATATACACATGGAATATTACTCAGCTATTAAAAAGAATGCATCTGAGTCAGTTCTAATGAGGTGGATGAAACTGGAGCATATTATAACAGAGTGAAGTTAAATCAGAAAGAAAAATAACAATACATTGTACTAAAACATATATATAGAATTTAGAAAGATGGTAATGATGACCCTTATTTGACACAGTAGAAGAGACCTTCAGACTCTGTGCAAGAAGGCGAGGGTGGGATGATTTGAGAGAATAGCACTGAAGCATGTATATTACCATGTTTGAAACAGATGACCAGTCCAAGTTCAATGCATGAAACAGGGCACTCAAAGCCAGTGCACTGGGATAACCCAGAGGGATGGGATGGGATGGGGA